>APFE031028124.1:6644-37116 GCA_000404065.3 Pinus taeda | reverse complement strand
GAGCGTACAAGTACGCAGGTACAATGAGCTTGGGATGCGTACACGCAGGCAAGGTAGAGAGAACCTGCGTACCCAGAGATAAACATGTTTTTTAATGACTTTCTCTCTTTTTTGAAGTTTGACATGAAGAGCAGAGGTATAAGGCTTGACAAGGAGGATAATATGACTATTGATGGAGCCATATTAACTGCAGATAGTCATGGTGACAAATTTCAGTGTAACACTGTTCACTCTGCTGCACTGGGGGATCGCACCTGTACTAGTAACAATGGGCTTCTGCAACAGGCTATTCTCAGGTTATCCTCCAATCTCTGATCGATTGTTCCTGTCACAATTTGCCCATCATTCACACGTGGATCCATTGGTAGGCAATCAATACAGAAATGATTAGGTGCACTGGAAGCTCATTCCCCATTAGATGCACTAGAAGCTCAGTCCTCATTAGATGCATTTGACAGAGAGTGAATGTCTAAACACAAGTAGACAACAAGTTCTAGGTTTGATCTAATTGCATGGAGGGTACATTCTATGTATGCATTATAGTTGCTGATGATTATGGTATGAGCACTGAGGGATTTGTTGTAGCATATTGGATTATCATCCTGTAATTCGTCAAGGATTCAACCTAAGTTGGGCATAGGTCGGTTGGTGGCATCTTGAGCTGTGCGTGAGGGCACTGATCTTCATTGTTAACAATTCCAGTATTACAAGCTTTTGATTCCAGAGCAGAGACAAGGCAATTCATTTGTGTTAGTGGATTGAATGTACTACTGTTAGGGTTGTTAACAAATTTAACTCAAAATATCACCTCCAAACAGCGGAGCAGGATCATCTATGTTTACTTTTCGATGCTAGCTACTTTGGTTCAACCAGAAGTTGGTATGTATTGCCATTGTCCATGGATTTAGTGGAAGGACGAGGAGCAGGCAAAGGTCCTAAACGTATGTACAGAGAAGAAATGAACAGAGCAAATCCTATTCCAGCAAATTGGATGAATCTCAGACAACAAAAGGCGGTCCAGAAAATTCCTGCAGTTTCAAAGCACCTCCAATCATGGATTTAGCGACACAATTCCACCAAAGGGCGGTCTTGTCATTTTTGCAAGCATCAAAGCACCTTCAATCATGGTTCGACCTCAAAGGCGACACCTCCTGTTGTTTCAAAGCGTGAAACCCCTTTCTGTGTAGGAAGAAATTCTTGGTCAAACAGCGATGTATTATCCAAGTACGCGGCAGCTGTTTTGCCGCCTATCAATGAAATTTAACCGTTAAAGTCAAAAAAAAAAAACATTGAGACAATCAATTAATGACTAAGCTAAAAATGACTAAAAGTTGGTCACGTTATAAGATATTGTAAATTAGCTACTACTGGTCACCGACTAAAAAATAGTGATTTATATGCAAATTTTAGTCGTTGTTTTAGTAACTAATTAGCCATTTTGTACACACGTTCTCTTTGTTCATTTAGTTCGCTCGTTTCGTTCGTAGGTTTGTTTCGCATGAAACCATGTATGACTCTTGAAATGAGCTGGTTGAAGTACAAGAAGGTTTGTATAGCTATTACTACTTGGTTATCTGTCATCTTTCCTCTGTATGAATAACTTGTTACTTTTAGTCCATGATACGTCGAAGGAAAATATGTATTGTTTTAAGTCAACCTTGGTGAAAACACAAACGCTTGAGCGCTAGCTAGTGTCACCTTCTCTAGTCAATTGTTTTTGGGTTAAACCTTGTCAGCTCAGTCAAGTAGAGTAACGTGAGGGGGAAAACCTTAACATGAATTTCAAATATATAATAAACTACTTCTCTACTGGAACAACCTCTTCTGCTCTTCATAAGTTGAGATCCCTCTTCCGCCTCTGAAATGAATAAGTGTTATGCATAGTTGAAAAATGAAAGTGAAAAAATTCAAAATGAGAAAAATGAATAAGGCAAAAGAAGATAAAGGCTTCCTACGTAGGGAGGTGATGTAAGTAACTCTGTTGGGGTACAAAATAGGCTCACTGGCAGCAGAACCATGCTTGTGTTCCTACGTGACTTCGTCAGGTACTATCCAGGCCTGCTGGCAGTAGAGCAACACCAGAGATGAAACTAAGACTCTGATGACTATACTGTTTCTGCACCAATATACCCCTCAACCCCAATCGAAACAACTGTGTTGAATTGGCTTGGAATGTGTGTCAATCGACCAAGAGTTTGGAAGATGCTACATCTTACGATCAAGCTTGTGTGAATCCAAGATAAGCTGAGAACTTAACAATACTTCTGGAGGTGTTAGACTTGCGTTTCAAGAACAAGGTCCATTCAGAGAGCTGGAGTTCTACCAGTGTGTCGCCAAGTGTTGTAGCAGCTACAGCCACCCTCCAAAATTTTTCCTTAACTTCGTTTTGGAGCCTACCTACCAACTTTTCACAACAACTTGTCTTACTTCGTCAAGTTCACAAGCTTCAGTTTTTTGCTTGCACAAAGGTAGCCTATCGATCACAACTCAATGCATTCCCCTCACAGGCTGATCACCCAGACTTGGCCCAGCTGCAAGCTAAGCAACTTCCCCAAGAAATTGCACAATTTTGGAGGAAAACTAGCCTTCCCTCCAGAAATTGTGCAATCCTGACTGGCAGCCTATTGGGCTCTAGAATTGCGCAATTATGGCAGTCAACTCTCACTGTAAAAATTGCGCAATTTTCCCTAGCATGGCTACCCAACCCAGAATTTGCGCAAATTTGGGTAGCACTCAGATGCTCTACCTAGAAATTACGAAATCTTCTAGGCAGCTAGCCCAACGCCCAGTCAGAAATGCGCATTTTCTCCTGGCAGTCAAACAACCTCTTGCATGTGCAGCTGAGTTGACTGGTTCCCTTTGGGACCGAGCAAAATAGACTTGCATGCATGGGTTTCTTCTCCCAAGGTAGCATGCAAAGGCATCCCTTGATTCAGGGATCTACTTGTAGCAGTTGGAGGTTACATGCAAGGATCACTTTAGAAACCTCCCAGCAAGTGTCGTTTTCCCTAGATTTGTGGCATGTGCATCACAACCTCGATTTTATCAAAACTCATCAACCGGACGTAGCAGAGCTCATTCCTCACATCAACCTTGTAGCTCTAACATCCCACATCACATCTACGGGTTGTCGTCACATTCAGCTCAGTTGTTTTGGGGTAAGCCCGTTTTCCATGTCTTGTGTTGCATTTCTATCGCTTTTTGTGTTTTCACTTGTGTGAGTACTATTTGCTTGATTTCTTTGAATGCTTGTTGTCATTTACATGTATACTAGCTTGTCCTACCACTGTTTCAATTTTCACTGCTATCTCATCGTTGTCACATGCATGAAACTGTTTTTCACGAACAGTCGTCAAATCAGTGACTCACCTCACCCACATGCATGCATGATAATTCACGTATGCTTACACTCACTATCACCATGCATTTGCACTCACATTCATGTTCAATTTCCTGTCGGCGAGTATAGGAAACCTTGGCCTGGACTCTGCCTTCACTGAGACAACATTGCATAATCTGGGGAAGGAAGACTTAGTCTTCCTCTCCAGAAATGCACATTTCTACCCAGTGACTATCCTCCATGACTGTTTTCCACATTTTTTAGGGACAGTGACTACTGGCCTAGAAAATTGCTCAATGCAGTCACTGATCCTGTAGCCATTTCTAGCTGACATTATGCATTGCGCAATTCCAACAGTCAGCAGCCAGACTAGACTGTGCATTTTTTAGTTCCAGTAGTCAGTCAGTCTCCCAGTAGCCTAGATTATTCCTTGTGTAGTCTTGGCAGTCAGTCTCCCGACATCCTCGCCGAAATTGCACAACCTTCATGATCAGTCACATAGGTATGTTGCAAGTCAGTTCTCAATTTCATTTTGGTTTTTGACTGACAGGTCGCTTGCCATGAGTGTTGCCATGTCTCCAAGTATAGCAGGTGTTCATCTGCCTCTTATCAGTGCAAGTACAATGGTTTCCAAGAGAGTAGAGTCGAAGACACCATTCAGAGGACACCTGGAGATGCAGTCGATTAAATGTCTATGAGCTTGCAATCTAATGAAGATATAAAGTTGTTCGTAGATGAGGACATCAAGATATGACAACAACAACATCACAGCAAGAAACATCATGAACAACAGCTGAAGGTAGCATACCAAATTCAATGAATGCAAGAGGAAGGTTGTTGACAACATGGAGGTGGAACAAAGTTTTGAGCTCAAGCATATCCACAGATGATGAAAGTAACTTTGGATACTTAGGCTATGAGGTGACGACACGGCATGAAGATCGTGTGAAGATAGAGAATGAAACAAAGAAGGAGTTTCATGTCCTAAAGCAACAACTCAAGGAAGAACATTAAGCTACAGAGGAATACGAATGAGTTGGAGTAGGAACAAGAGCAACAGTGGTCGCAACATGCACTCATGGATGGAACTGCGCCCGTACAAGTTATAGATCTATCCCAGCAGCTGGCACAGAGCAGACATGGTGAGCAGTGTTGTTGATCACATGCAAGGGATCCATGTCATTGTGCACATGCATGCGATCCAACCCATTCAGTACAGTCACCAAGGTGAAGACAAGAAGCAAGTGCAACTGGAGCTAAACATGTACTTCGGCAAGTTGATGTGCATGACCCAACGCACACTTGAAGATCAGCATGAACACTATGCATTAGTGTGTTTCCGGTTTAGCCACACCCAAGAATACCATGTACATGCTAGCATATGAGTTGGATGAAGGAGACGAATCAATGCATCGGTTTTAACAAAGGCGAGAGTTTCTTCAACAAGATGTCACCATGGGGTGCATGCACACCATCACGAATGACCAAGGTTGGAATCAGCTCACCACCTTCAACATCACAAGCATGTCAAAGAGTCGGTCTCACCTCAACGGACCGAGTGTCAGTGATGTCTTGCATGGCTTTCTCAAGTCATTTCATCTCACATGAGCACATGTGCATTGTAATGTAACATCATGTCAAGTGGAAGTTCATGTGTCAATAGTTGGATGTAACAGTTATAGAGTAGATGAAGAGTCATGAGGGTAGATGAACTGTCACAAAGGGGAATGTCGAGGGCCACCCCACCCTTTGCTATAAACGGAACCTCATAACTCATTGTAAGGGCTTTTGGTCAGCTAAGCTTCTGATAATACTATCTTGGAGAGAGCTTGGACAGTATTGTAACACGCCTTGTCTTCTCCACTGCATGGAGCTATTTCATCTCTTTGGAGGAGCAGGCGGATGTGGCTATAACATTCCACTGTTGGGGCTAGCAGGTTTACATGGATGTATTGTATGATTGGAACTTACACTTATTTATATAATGAGAGCCATCACGTTTTCATGCATATGTTGTTATTGTAGTTGGATTGTTCCGGTTGTTGTAGCAATATATGTTGTTTAACTTACATAGTTGTGTATGCACTGTTTTGTATGGAATTATGAATCTTGTTGTAGATGTGTTGTTGGTTTAACCATCACTTTGGATTACCAACTGACTCTCTTTCCATCTTGTGATGTATTTTCGCTCATGTGTTCCATTCCCATCCAAGTATTATTACAGGTTGCCAAGGGGCACACTTATCTCAACCCACATGTGTTAGAACATCTCATGCACCTTACTTGACTCATTGCAATGGTCACACCCTTGCTACCAATAGAGTTATCTTACTTGCGTCTGTGCAAAATCACAGTCAAGGCATTATCATACAACCCACTCTTGGGACTCCTACACCAAACGGTCTAAGGTCTAATTGGGACTTCTTACCGGCGAGATCCCCTTGACATGTTGGTGAGTCTAGCACTATCAACACAACCATATAAACAAATGTCCCAAAAGCAATCTAAGATAGATAATAAATTATCACCAAAGTATTATAGTTCATATAAGGTGTTGCAAAAGATAAGTACTATGGCATACAAATTGGAGCTTCCTGCAGCTTCTAGAGTGCACCTAGTTTTCCATGTTTCGTGCTTAAATAAGGTTATATGTGACAATATCCCAGTTAAAACAATATTGCCAGAACTTGATGAGGAAGGAAAAATCATATTAGAACCTGAAGCATTCACAAAAACAAGAACTCGACATCTACGAAATCGATCAATTTCAAAGTATCTCATCAAGTGGAAGAACTTACCCGCTGAAGATTTCACATGGGAGAATGAGAATTTTATACAGAAGCATCCAAAACTACTCAAACATTGAGGACAACATTTTTTTGAAGGAGAGGGGCATGTTAGGTCCCTATAATACTAGTGATTCCCCCATTGTTATTGTCATTGTAGCCCTTATTGTTATTGTTTTGCCCCTATTGTCCCCATATTGTTATATTATTGTGCCCCATAGAAGCCCACTATTGTTATTTTTTCCCTTATATTATTATTGTTATGTCGGCTTTGATTATATTGTGACCCCTCAGACTCAGATATATAGAAAGGAGGTTTTTTCATTTGTATCATCGAAGAATTTTTTTTATGTATTGTAAAGGAGGTTGCCCCCTCGAAGAGGCTGATTTCTAAGTCGTTGATCTATCTTTTCTATCTTTTTGTGAGTCGGTTTCATAACAGAGGTTGTGAGGGTGTTTTATGATTTCGAGGGCTTCTCGAACTTTACGTTTAAAATGATGTCTTTCATTAGCAATGACCCTAGTATATTCAAGGCAAATGTGGTGTCTAGTCTTACCTGCATGCTCTTGATGATATGAGGTTAAAGGGATGAGTTGTTGACAGAGCTTTATTTCACTATATTATGATTTTGTTATATTTCCTTGATGATGCTTGGAAGCACTACACATTTGGTCACATGTTGATAATATTGGAAAGATGGATGCTAAATTGTATCATCTTTCATATTGATAATGTTCATGATGTTGTCTATGTTGTTGTTATCAGATGATTATGGTGCATATTCATATATGGTGCATGGTAGTTCTTAATGACTATCATGGTCATGCTACCTCATTGTTGAGGTCCCTCTTTTTGGTTATAAGTTTCTTATATGTATTTTGATGTAACGATCGTGAAAATACCCATGTTGTAATCATTGTAGTATTCACTCATGTATGGGATATTGAAATCAAGTCATGTTATGTAATTTTGGGACTTTGATGTAAACTTGGGTCAAATATGCAAACCCAATATGTTGGGTTTCTGATATAATCATGATTCATCGATGATAGTAAAGGTCATTTTTTATGAAGTCATAAAACTGTTAACTTTTATTGTATATATTTAAGAAAGTCTAGCATATGCTAAGTGGGAGCATGGTCAATATGCAACTTTTTAGTCGATTAGACCTACAGCAATCATCACTACAAGGGAAGCATTTAATTCGGGGTGGATCAACCCTTTTCCCTTGATGTTAAAGGGGGAGAGAAGATTGGTGTTTAGAGAAGAGTTATTAGAGAGAAGCTTGGTATTTGGAGAGAGGTATTTGGATAAAAAAAACTCAATATTTGCAGGTGTGTTTACAAGTATTTTCAAATGGTGTCCAAACACCAAAGTGGTTTTCATCAAGTCCAAAGGGGTATATTGTTGGAATTATGACTAATTTGTTGTCCTTGATGGAAACTTGCTTGATAAAGATGTACTTGATATCAACTGCATTGATGATTGTGGAATTAATGTAGATTGGTATAGATGTTACAGACGACGAGGACAGATAAATGGAAGATAAATGAAAATTTAGTAAAGTTTGAGAATGTATATGTGGTTCATATGAAGAAGGGGCACATACATACGTAGGTCCTACGAGTAAAAGTCACGTACAAAATCTAAACCATGGTAATATAGATACCAGGGGTCATTACCATGGTATTGTCCCATTGTAATGGCAACGACAACATTCATTTGATCTCGTCAAATGATACTAATGACATTACCAAGGGATTTACCTAAGGTATTGGTTAAGACAAAAATATATATAAGGAGATGGAGATCAAGGTGTTAGGAGTGCAAGTAATGAATTATTTTTGAATGATCTAATCTGGAACAGGTCTGCACCAAGAAGAAAGGTGAAGACTCATATCTGAAAGATATGAAGATATGTTGACATGCATGCTTGATCGATTTACCTGTTGCAAATGTTTAAGTAATATAACAATTATGAATATGTGATTGTAGTGATGATGTGATCTAAATGAATTATTCATAAGTCTATAGTTTTGACAGTAAAGGTTGCAGAATGTGAAGTTATGCTTGCAGTGAAATATTTAATATATGTACGCATGTTTTCTTTTGGTTTTTCATGTGCATAGGCGGACATGGTTTAGTAAAGTAGTGTCTAAATTATGCGATAACGTACTCAGTATGTTGAGATATGTACACCGTTTTTGTGCATGGTAAGCGTGTACACGTTGATCTATCTTGTATAAGGTGCATATATGTATTAGGGTTTGCAGTTCTACTTAATGATGTCATTTGGTCAATGATGTCTCTATCATGATGATTTGTGTTTGACAATATTGATTTGGTTGATTGGAATATTGGTTAGTAATGATGCTACAATGTGGTATTCTATGATTGGTTCAATGATCTGTGATTTACTGTTTTATTCGGTCTTACATTGATTCAATGATTCAGTTTTCACTAATATGAGATCTATACACGGTGTTATATAGAGAAAACACATATGTACGTTGGAATGCTTCAAAACAATAGTGTATACATTCTGAAGTAAAATTGATCAGGGTTTGCAGTGATGACACTTTGTTTCTATTATGACTAACAGTGTATTTCTTGGTATATTGACGAATGGTTGTCCATTGGTATGATCTGGTTATGGTGATTAGGTATTAATTCAATATTATATGATTCAATGTGGTATCTTAGTTTGATCATTGATTGGATGATTTGATTTAGTATTTGGCTTCAAATTTGTTAATTGGTATTGAGCATAATGTTAGATATGGGTCCAGTATGAAAATATTATGAAAGATGGCCTACAGGTTTTGATGTTTTGAGTCAGGTGGATATAGTATGAAATATTATGATACTTGGTCCATAAAGGGATGTTGAGGGTTGGAGCCTTCACTATGGGAGTCAGAGCTTCCTTCCAATGGTAGTTCGAAAAAAAAAAAGCAAGGGGTATATGCTCCATTCCAATAGGAGCCGATAAATGAGATTAGTGGGTTGTAGCTCCCTTCCAATGAGTGATGGAGAATGAGTGGAGGTCGAAGCCTCCTACAGGCAGGTTTATGCATGTTGGTAAGAGACTGAACTAGTACAAGATGTAATGAATTTTTCTTAATAATAAAAGAAGAAGATAAAGACAATGACAGTAGTGGTTTTCTCCACATTGGGTTTCCACCTAAAATCGTGGTGTTCATGTTTGTTGATATGTTTTTTTTGTGTTGATGATTAATCTTCTCTTTACTTCTCATGGTTTCTAGTTAATAAATGAATAATGAAAGAATGATGCACTAGTTAATGATAAACAATTGATGGAACATATGAAAATTTATTTAACTGGATATATGCAGCTTTACTTCACTAAAGTCTCTTACACACATGGGTTTCATACATGAAATTAGCTTACAAAATTATGAATGTGAAACTGAAAGTTAAAGTGAATTAAAAATATTTATTCACCCCCAACCCCCTCTTAGTATTTTTTTCTAAAAAATACCTCTTTGGAGCAACAAGTGTGTAAGCTTTGTCTAACACCAAATGTAGAATTTACAAGAAAATTCCATGGCTGGTAAAGGGAAAATGAGCCTTCGATTAAGGAAGTAACAGTACTATCCTAAGGGAGACCCACTAACTAAAGATGTGTTTATTTACCCACAAATTAGTTCACAATATAAACAAAAATCGTAAAAGCATAACAACACTCATTCAACAATATCCATATCTCAGTAACGAAATAGTTCATTAATCTTAGTATGTATTATTCCAACATATATCGCAAACATAACGAGAATAGTTTTACTACATTCATGATACTTGCATGAAGAAGTTGGCCAAGGACCTTTTGATAATGAATGAAAGATTCAAAGTACATTGCTACATAGGTGAAACACTAGATCTGGCAATGGAACATGAGGCCACAACTTACTTATCCAAAGAATGATTTATCCCCTATGTAATATAAGAGAAGCCAAAGAAAGAATCTAAGAATCTAAGCCCCTCACTTGATTTATTAGGAGCTATTTATAAAAAATGACAATGACCTTTGAGTTCTCTCATGACTTTTCAACTTCTGTGACCTATGGGCTTCCATACAACCTTTCACATTCTATACATGACTCTTTACTTTCCACATGTGCCTTGTCACATTCCAAATGTGTCTCTTGGACTTTACTGCATAAAACTTTTTACAAAATACAAAATACATATAATATGGTGGATATATGAGACAAAAATGCTAATGGGACAAAGATGTTTTCAAAAGGACGAGTCATTTGCTTCTTCATGGAGCTCATTGGTAATGCATGTGTGCCATGCTTTGAATTTTGTAGCAATGACTGATCCGAACTGGAAATTCCATTGCAAACCGCATCTTCACCTCAAATGCTTCTGTCAATATATATTTGGAGCTTTATTATACACTATTCTAGTCATGAAAGTTTCATGTGAGCCTTAGCTAGTGCAATGGCATATTGTAAAATAATTTCTTTAGTGAACTCCAAGCCTTCTTGTGTTGATGTCTTCTTGATTTTCTCAATGTACTGTCTCACTTCCTGAAAGATGGTTTCCCTACCTCTTATCTCTCCAAGTGATCCCATTGAAGGCATCCTATGCTTTTATGCTAGATACTCGAAGCCATTGTGCAGTCAACTATAGGAAGAAACAATATTGGTTGATTTTTCTCCAAGACAGATGTAAATCTCATCATGTAGTCTCAATTGTACTTTGTATACTTTAGTAGCAATCATATCCTTTCAAACCAGCTTTCGCATTACATCTGGATATTTGGCAGCCCATTCCTTAAGTTGATCAACCTCTTTGTTTTCCACCTTTAGGAGTTTTATAAATTCATGTGTTTTCTTCTGTATACTGATAAGGGGTGCCACTGCTTCATGTAGAATGACTCTGTCCTTAGGTGGAGGTGTGATTCTCATCTCACCAAATGGGAGATGGCCACCTATGAGAGGAGGTTCTTCCGAAGAACCTATTTCATCATCTATAGGTTGGATGGTATCATCTTACTCCAATTATTCCTCAATTCTCTGAGTCAATTATTCTTCCTCCAGCCTTATGCTACTTCCTCCTCCTATGACTACTCTTGCTTCTCTTCTTCTACTCTCCTTCTTTCCTCTTAATCTTCCTATTTCTTTCTAAGCAATTCATTTTTTTCCTCTTCTCCTCTTCTTCTTGTTGCATATTTTCCTATAATTCTCTCCTTTATTATTTAGCTTCAATAGCTACCTTAATTAATGGATAATATTTCCATTTCCTATTACTTTATGTCATTGAATAATGCTTGATCCTTTTCCTAGGAGCTGCAATATTTGTTTGAGCATTTGTTTGTGATGCCTCTTGTATCTCTATATCTAGAGAAAGTGGACTTGGGGGGGACTAGCTTCAATTCTTGGATGTGTTTTTCTCACTAAATTGTGCTATTTCTTCACCTTTTCATCTTCTACATTATTCATTGATGAAGATCCCCAAGAAAAGACAATCCTATCATAGTGTTTCTTGCACAATATTTTGGGATCATACCCATGAAAGTGCTTATCTGCAAAGTGCAAGTGGTCCATCTCTTTTATTTTTGCATCTTTTGCCTTATGGCTCTTCAACTCATACAATCCATTCCGCAAAGGGAAAGTGGGCCAAGGGGATTTCTTCCTTCGGTGAAGAACTCTTGATAACCCTTTATTCAACTAACAATCCACTTATTGTAGGACCACCTTATTAGTCACATATTGTGGCATAATTTGAGAAGATAAATGACATCAAAAGCATCTGAAATGGGTACCTTATGGCACAACAAACCAATATGTAATATCATGTAATGACTCCTTCACCTGGTCATTCATGAAACAAGGATCAATCTCATATATCATCTAAAAATGACTACAAATAAATGCTCTGCTAATCTTTCATATGCTTCTCTAAAACTCAATGAAAACACCCCACAATGCAAGTAAACTAGTAACTCATCTTGTGGGGTCTAGTTCCAATACATCCATGGGAGTGCGTGTTGTGCACAGATCCCATCCAATAGAAATGTAGACATATAAAACTTTGGTGCTTGGTTTGTCCTTAGATATGCTTTGGCCTGCCCAATATGACTTCGCAACTCAAAAGAAACTATATCTTCCCAGTTAAATATCTTACCATGGGTAACAACCATGTTGAGCATAAATATCCGATTTTCTTCAAATACTTCATCATTCTTTCACCCATACAACCTAAAACACATAGGAATAAGGTACTGATACACATCCATGAGAATCTTGGTCGGGTAAACTGTAGGGTGGTGTCAGAATGTGGCATGCTCTCGACACCAAGGCGTGATGTTGTCGCTTGTGTCAAGATCAACACATCTAGTGTAAAAGTTTTTATTGGAATACTTTTTGGGTTTAATCATCTTGTAACAAGTTTGCATGTCTTCTCCATAATAGGTGGCAAGTTGACCACAACTTTCACTATGAAGCACTAGATCTGAATCATCCAGGTGTGTCAGAATCCATTCAATTACCTCCACACAAGGAATGACTAGGAACCTGCATCCAATCATGTGTATCCTGGACTACTTGATGTTAATGTATACTTCCAAATCTTCCAAATTTTCAGAGAATTGTTTCAACATGAATGTGTCTTTGATGTCTTTCCACGTAATCTCAGTGGATTTATCTATGAAGCATAGTGTATATATAATAATTGGAATGGTGGGATTTGTAAATTCTATTTCTTCTTTAGTGCTTGCTTCTGAAGCTTATTTTGAGGCCACTCAATGTGTAGTAGGAGGCATCGTTCCAACAAATGATCAAAGAGTAATAAGACTAATATCTTGAACACTGGTGCATGGAAGCACACTCATAGCGAACAAGTTTAGCTTCATGAAATATTCTATCTATTAAAAGAAATAACTTAGCAAAGCATATTCATAAATCCATCAAATGTTTTTGAGAGTATAAGCCTATCAGTGACGAGACATGGTCACTTGTGTGACAAAGAAATCTGCATGAAAACAAGGAGGGTGCACTGTCAGAGCATGAAGAGAAGTTCAAGGGTCACTTGAAGCTTCAAGGTGAGCTTATTCACTCAAGCAAGAGAGAGAGAGAGAGAGAGATCACCAAGGGTGCAGGTCACACTATCAAAGCATGAAGGAATATCACTCGTGCATCCATGCACTCAAAGAGGCAAAGAGGGAGCAAGGGCGCACTTCGAAGGGACAAATGGGTCAAGCTTTATGCCTCGCAGGTGTGCTCATGCACTCAAGAGGAAAAGGAGGGTGCAAGGGCACATGCTGAAGAGATGAAGATGAAAACACTCGTGTTTTCAGGGTGTTCTCATGCACTCAAGGAGGGTGCAGTTCCTCGTGTCGAACGAGTGTGATTTTGAGGAAAACTTGACTTTCTGGGAATATTTTTCTTTGACATCTAGTCCTTCGCTTCTAGAAGTGAGCTCTATCTTGGAATGGCTCAAAGAAAAGTTCAACAATAAGATAGAATGATAGAAATGTTGGGGGGGAATATCTACAAGTTTTTATAGATTATGTCGCAATCATGACTAGAATATGAAGAGTCACAATGTACGACAACAATTTGACACTTGTAGAAGCAATAATAAACTGAAACACCAATAAAGAAACTAAAAAGAAGTGAGATGCCAGAAAGGAAAGCTAGATTGACAAAAAAAACATCAAAGGTAAGAAATAGGATCGACATTCAAAAATTATTTCAAATGAAGATCGACAAAGAGTTCCTTGATCCAAACATGTGCGCTAAACCTAAGATGAGAGTAATTATGAGAAAGAATAATTAGAAAGATTGATTATAAATAGATGACATGCAAACATATTGCATGCATTCTCACCTCTTGTTGATGGATAGATGGGTTAGTTAAGAGAAACCTATTTTCTAGGAGTACCCCCGCATGCAACAAGAAAAGCACATGCATGATTTTGAAAACGCACAAGTCTTCATGTTGAAGGTGTGTTCATGAGAGGGGGTACTTGGTGAGCATGAAGGATTATGCTCCACTAGGGTGCAGTTTTTCATCTTGAAGGAGTCCACTCAACAATGAGGAAACTCTTCATCATCTTGAAGTTTGTTTTTGCTTAATAAAGTGTTTTTTTTCACTTTTGTGTGCTTTTGCATGGTGAATAAAGCTAGTTACTAAGTCAAGAAAATATATGACTTCACCTATCTTTTGGATAAGATAACACAAGCATTCACAAAGATAAGGTGACGACAATTAGAAAAAATTGACTTATGAGGATGTGAAACTTAGAGATAACATAAGGATAGTCAAGAAAACAGTGTGACAACACTAGATAGCTTGGAACAGTAGTTCACATAGGCTCCAAAATTGATTTAGGAAAACAATTTGGAGGGTCGTTGTGGCATCGAAAACACTTGGTGACACACTAGGAGAATCCTAGCTTCTACGCTTTGGTTTCATTTTATGTACGAAGTCTCAATTTTCCAAGAAGTATTGATTCAATCAATGAGTCACCTCGGTTCCTCATTCTACTTGGTTAGAGATATAGTCTTCCATATTCCATTACACGGCATAACACAATATAAAGCAAGTCGTATCATTTCGATGAGAATAAGGGTAATATAGGACCATGGGTTAAAACTAATCCAAGTACAAGTTTTACATCTTCGGTGTTTCTCCACTACTAGTAAGCCTAGATAGTACCATGACGGAGTCACTTCAGGAACCGAAGGGTTGCTTCGCTTCTAGCGAACCTTGATAGTACCCTGTTGGAAAATACTGAGGGAGGGTGAATCAATATTTTAAACTTTCATAATAATGATTTTTCTTTTCAAGATGTACACGCTATTTTACTAAAACCATCCAGCGTATGTCCATGCCTATAAATAATGAAACCAGTGTATAAAGAATGAACCTTGATAAACAGTTAATTCATTGTCTTAAATCAGAGTGTGATTCAATTACTAAAGAGTAAAAAGATATGATAAGAACAGAATAAATCAACACACATAAGAAGCACACATGAACATGAGGATTTTTCAGGTGGAAACCCAATGTGGGAAAAAACCACGTTGTTGTCATCTCAGTCTTCAATATTGAACTTATAATAAATAAAAATTACAAGTTTTGTACTAGTGCAGACTTTTTCCAGTATGCAGGCATCTACCTGCTAAAGGTTACAACCTTCACTCGTTTTCCAGCTTCTACTGGAAGGGAGCTACAACCCCCTAGCTCTTGAACTGGCTGATATGTTTACCAACACGTAGGTTCTGGCCTATAGAATGCTACTGCCTTCACTCTTCCTCCAGGACAAAGTTTCATAAATTTTCAAACTGGATACTCCTGGTACAAAACATCATAGTATGAAGGCCACGTTTCATCACATTTTCATATTTGACCCATCAGTAACATTGAAGCTCAAAATCAATCACCTCTGCAATACAACCATCAAATACAACTGCATCTATCAACAGTTAGTCAATGTGAAAAATCAGATCAATGTCACCAGAACACAGAGTTGAACCCAGAACACTGCATCAACAACCAAAACCAACTGCATCCTCAAACTTCATATGTCAGAATGTATATGCTACTTCAGTGAAGCCAACCATCATGTATACGCTACTTCATTTAACCCAACCTGCATATACCTCTAAAGATACTGAATCATAAAACCTCTGAACCAAAAATTGTTACCAACTAACATTCTGAAGATCTACCGTCATATTACAGAGTTCTAAACATATAGTAGCAAATATCACCCTTCTCACTCAATCAATCAATCAACTAGACTCAATCTCCTTATATAATTAGTTTTACTTTCAGATCTAATGAAGACATCATTGACAAACAATAGTAAAATAGCAACATTGATCAGATAGATCAGTCATCTCTCAACAACAAGTTTTTCTTCTGCATACACTACTTGGAAGTGTCGAACCAATGTGTATACATGCCTTCACCAAGGTGAACCAGCGTATAGATCTGTAAACAATAAATTATACCTTCGCAGCTATTCCAGACTTCATATATACCCATATCATAACATATAAAGAATAAAACATGCATTAGCATTCAAATCTAGCCCATCCATTGTCAGATCATACATTGATAAGTCACTTCAAGTCTCATGGTCTTGATGCAACCTTGTATTTAAAGGTGCACAATATATTTCAGATCTATATCATAATTATAACCCTTGTAACATAAAATACACTTCAGATAGAAATATTCATGAAAAACCCTTTCACTTGCACAACTAGCCCTTTGATCTTCTCCTCCTTATATACTTAGATCCTTTTCTAATACTTCAGGGCAAAACAACACTTAGAACATATGGTATTCTTAGACGGGATCAAATAATTGTTACTCCGCTCAATATTGTGGACTAATACCATGGTGTGGACCCTTGGTATTCATTAATATTAATTTTCCATCCCATACGCGCTTTTCCTTCTTAGAAAGTGTGTGCATACATATACGCTCCTTTTGTTCTGTGAACCCGCTTATATACGCTTCTTGAACTAGGTGAACCAACGTATACCACTTAATGCAACTTAAAACATTATTTTTCTTCAATTGCTTGATTTTGATCTGAGATGCTTTGTCCCATCATCCTGTTCTTATGTGCCCTTACTTTGTTACCTCTGAATAGACCTGTTATAATGTGAGTTTCCCTTTATCAATTTTGAACTGACCTATGAGTGGGTTTCCATCAAAGACAACACATGTACCATAATGCCAACAATCTCCCCCTTTGGACTTGATGGAAACCATGTTATTGTTGATCACTTCAAGTTGTAGAACCTGTTGTAGAACCTATTAGATATATCAAGAAACACCAATATACTCTCCCCCTTTGACATCAAGGGAAAAGGGTGGACCAAGATATTCTCCCCCTTAGTATATGATGAGATGCACTATATTGTCCATGCTCCCCTTGAGCACATGCAGAGTCTGTAGAAATATTTTTCAAAAGAATTATATGACTCTATAACTCAACTTTGTGAGTATGACTTTCCTATCACCAATGACTCGAACATACATCAATCACCCAACCAAGTGGGGATGTACCAAATGTTCATACATGACTGAAAATTGTAATTATTACATCATCCTTCCCATGCATATTGTGGGTACAAATTACGTTATATGTCCAAAAGGACTCATCCATAATATATTATGGTAGAAAGAGACACCATAGGTCTTTACATGACCTTTTCAAATGATATTAATAACTGAGACCACAGCTGAATTCAGTGACCATGATGTCAAAAATACATAATGTTTTGAAGGCCAATGCTCCCCGTGAACCCATGCTACTTGTGCATTGTCAACAATTCACTCATCAAGGCATCTTCATCAATTAAAATAAACATCAATGAGAAAAGCATATCATCAGACTGTAACCATCAATATCAGACTAAACACCCATGTCAGAATCTAATTTTGAGTCTGACCCACTATTTTTTCTATCAAAAAAACACATACGCTACTATAGTCATAGAAACTCGCGTATATTCACGACTCTGCTTCATGAAATCTGCATGTAGGAAACCTTCCTTTGAAAACTGGTTTTAACAGTAGGATGAGGCAGAAACAAATCCCATCTTTTGTCTGAGATATTTAAATGCTTCTCTAGGAAGAGGTTTGGTAAATATATCAGCAACATGTTCTTTGGAGGGAACATACTCCAACTTAACCTTTTGTTCAAGCACTTGTTCTCGTAGAAAGTGGTACTTAATGGGTATGTGCTTGGTCTTGGAGTGCATGACTGGATTTTTCGAAATACTAATAGCACTTGTATTATCACATAGAATG
Source organism: Pinus taeda (assembly GCA_000404065.3). Classification (NCBI taxonomy): domain Eukaryota; kingdom Viridiplantae; phylum Streptophyta; class Pinopsida; order Pinales; family Pinaceae; genus Pinus; species Pinus taeda. The sequence continues at coordinate 19,184 of APFE031028124.1, read as the reverse complement.
GAGTTGGGTGGAGAACATGTGATTTGAATATCTTGTAATGTTTGCATCATCTAGATTAGTTGTGTGCAGCAAGATGCAACAGTCACATATTTTTCTTTAGTTGTAGATAATGTAAACGAACTTTGTTTCTTGACAAACCAAGATACTAATTGTGATCCCATATAGAATTCACCTCCACTAGTGCTTTTTCGGTCATCAACATTTCCCGCCCAATCCGCATATGTATGTGCATGAAGAGTGAAATCTGTATTGGTAGGATACCATAGACCGAAGTCTTGAGTTTCTTGGAGATATTTGAATATTCTTTTTACTAGATGAAAATTTGATTCCTTTGGATTGGCTTGGAATCTTCCAACAATTCCTACCGCATGTATGATATCTATTCTGGTACCTGTTAAATACAGTAGACTTCCAATCATAGATTTGTACGCTGATTAATTCACTATAGGAGATTCATCAATAGAACTAAGACTACATCTTGTTACCATTCAAGTACATACTGGTTTGGAATCTTCCATCCCGTACTTCTTCAAAATCTACTTGAGATATTTAGCTTGTGAAAGAAAGATGACATCTTTTGTTTGTTACACTTGTAGACCAAGAAAATAAGTTAGTTCTCCAAGTAAAATATTTCAAATTCTTGTTGCATAACAGAAGCAAAGTTTTGACTCATAGATTCTTCATTACTACCAAAGATGATATCATCAACATAGCCAACAAGAATTAGCAGTATACCATTCTCAATTTTTGTATATAAGTTGTTGTATGTAGATCCTTTTGTGAAACCTTGCTGTTGAAGATATTTTTCAAGACGATAATACCATGCCCTCGGATCTTATTTCAGTCCATATAAATCCTTTTTGAGTTTGCATACAAGCTTTGCATCATTTCCCAGAATGAATCCTTCTTTTTGTTCAACATATACTTCTTCTTCTAAATTTCCATTAGGAAATGCAGATTTTACATCCATTTGATAAAATTTTAATTTTCGAAAACTTGAAAGAGCAAGAAACATTCTTATGGCTTCAAGTCTAGCAATAGGTGCAAAAGTTTCTTCAAATTCTATACCTTCTTTTTTATCATACCCTTTACAAACAAGCCTTTCTTTATTCCTAATAACCTCTCCATTTTCATTCAACTTAATCTTGAATATTCATTTTGTTCCTATAACATTTTAATCATGAGGTCTAGGAACTAATTCCCAAGTATTAGTATTTTCAATTTGATCAAGTTCTTCATCGATGGCCTTAACCCAACATTCATCTCTGCTAGCTTTGTTTAAACTTTGTGGTTCTATGGAGGATAGTAATGCTATATAACTAGAAGATCCAACAAGAGTTCTTCTTGTCTGTACTCTAGACCCTTTTTCTCCCACAATTTGATATTTTGGATGATTCTTTTTAACATACCTGGATGGAGCCTTTTCCCTGTCAGATGTATCTTCTTCTGATGCTTCATTGGTTTCTTCCTCTATATCATTTCAATTTGATATGGGAAAGAATTCATCGTCTTCATCATGATCATCTTCCTTTGCTGATGTCACTTGTTTCAGATTTTTGCATGCTTCATCAATTACAACATCAATGCATTCAACAATCTTTCGAAGTCTCTTATTATAACATTTGTATCCTTTACTTCTAGATGAATAACCAAGAAATATTCCTTCGTCTGCTCTGGGTTTAAACTTACCAAATTTTTCATCAGTGTTTTTGATGAAACATTTGCTTCCAAACACTCTGAAGTGTTTTACAGTAGGAGGCTTACCATACCAAAGTTCATATAGAATTTGATCACTATTTACATGTGTGTTGAGAATATTTACTGCAGTATGTGCAGCTTCACCCCAGAAGGTGTCAGGAGTTCTAGACTCATCAAGCATAGCTCGAGCCATTTATTGAATTGTTCTATTCATTCTTTCCACCACGCCATTTTGTTGAAGAGTTCTGGCAACAGAGAACTGTCTCTTTATTCCATGTTGTTCACAAAATTCAAAAAATTCATCTGATATGAATTATCCTCCTCAATTAGATTTAAGACATTTGATTTTTATATCTAATTAATTTTCAACTAAAGCTTTGAAGACCTTAAACTTTTCAAATTCTTCATCTTTATGCATTGGTAAAAGATCCAACATATTTTAGAAAAATCATTAATGAATAAAATGTAGTATTCTTCTCCGCGAGGTGACTCTTTCCTTGTTGGCCCACACAAATAAGTATGAATGAGTTCAAGAAGCTTACTTGTTGATCCTTCTTTGGCATTGACTTGAACTCTAGTTTTCTTACCGAATTGACATGGTTTGCAGATGGTATTTTCTGGGATGATGATATATGGAAGATCAAGAACTACCTTGAGCCTGCATGATTTTCTTATTTGAGAAAAGCTTAGATGCCCCAATATTTTGTGCCATAACCAGTTCTCTTCTGTTTTGCTGAGATATCATTTTTCTTGACCTCCTTTTAGTATATATAGATTGCTTGGAGTTCTTGTACCTTTGATTATGGTATTTCCTGTGTTAAGCTCACAAACCACACAATCTTTTGATTGAAACACAACTTCATTTCCTTGATCAACCATTTGACTAAAACTCAAAAAGTTATGCTTCAAACCATCAGCATACATAAAATTTCAATATTTAACCTTTTCTTTCACAAAAACGGAACCTTTACCCTTAATGATAGCCGGTGTATCATTTCCAAAAGAGACATTCTTTCCCTTTTCTAAAGCATTGTATGAAATGAGTTTATCTTTATCACCTATCATGTGTTTAGAGCATCCGCTATAAATGTACCACTGATTTTCTTGTCCTTCTACAAATAGATATATGCCACATTTTTCTGACTAAAATTCCTTCTTTTTCCATACCTTGGGATTTGATGATGTTTGCACCTTTTAAATTGTTGGCTGAAATTTTCTCCCGCATTCAAATTCCTCGTGACCAAAGTTATTGCAAAATGAACATTCAATTTCATCTTCAAGAGGCGAAAATTTATTATAAGAGCTTTTCTTGATTCCTGTCATGCTCCTTTGTTTTCTTGCTTCTCTAGTCATGATGGTTTTGTAAGAAACACATTGAACAATCTTATGACTAAAGTTATGGCAGGAAAAACATTGTCCATTAAAGAAGAAGTTTTTGTGATCATAAAATCTTTTAGTATTGTTCACCTTTTGTTTGGTGCTTCTAATGATGTTCACCCTTGGATTAAAATGAGAATGATTTACCTGGGGAGTACATTTAGGCTTTTGTTGAGGATTGAAGCATTGCTCACTAGTTTTTGCTGCATCAAGATAGCTTTTGGTGGTGGCTGAAGGCTTTTCTGGTTGGGATGTTTCTCTAGTGTATAGAAGACCATTCTTTATAAGAGGAGAGCGATGAACCTTTATTATTTCATCTAAGGTTTCTGATCCTTTAGAAAATCGAAGATTGAGAGATCTTGTCTTCTCAAGTTATTTTCTTAAAACCACTACTTCACATTCTAACTTTTCATTGTGCTTTTCCCTTTCAGTGAGTTGATGTGTCAAAGTGTCTATGACCATATTCATTTCTTCCAAACATATTTTAAGTTGAGAGATTTCTTAAATAAAATCTTCTTCTTCTAAGGCATCCATACAATCATTGTTTTCAATAACCATGAGAAGTTTAATATATTTTTAAGATTCATCTTCATCACTATTAGACAAGCCATCACTATCTTCATGAGTATAATAACTTCTTCTATCAACCAATTGTTTCCTATTACCTTTTGTAGAATCATTTCCTTTGTCATTATTATCTTTATGAGGACATTTAGCAGCATAGTGACCAACTCTACCAGAAGCAAAACATTTGAAGGGAAGCTTACCTCTGAATCTTCCGTAACCCCGTTGAAGTTTCTTCACAAATTCTACCTCGCCTTCTTCTGATATATATCCTGATTCCTTGAGATATTCCTTTTATTTTCCCTTTGTTGAGGCTTTCAAAGCGGCTTCTCTAATATCTGATGGACCTCCTTTCCTCATTTCAAAGGAAGTTAGAATTCCATGAAGTTGAATAATAGTAATAGATTGTAGATACTACTTCTCTTCAATGGCAGATACTTTTGACTCAAATTTTGAAGATAGAGATCTCAAAATTTTCTCTACTAAGGTAGCCTCCTTTATTTCTTCACCCGGATTCTTCATACAATTTACAATTTCATCTACTCATAAAAAGTAACTAGCAATACTTTCATCACTATGCATCTTGAGAGTTTCATATTGAATTTTGAGAGTTTGGAGCTTAGCACATTTTACCTGGGAGTCTCCTTCATAGCTCTGAATGATTTTGTCCCGTATTTCTCTAGCTGTGTTGAGTTGCATGACTTTGATGAATTTTGATTATGATAGATTTCCCAATAATTCATTGACGACTTTGGCATTGTTTTCATATGATTTCTTTTCTACAGGATCTGTGCGGACTACTACTAGATATAAGTATCCTCCTTCCACAATTTCCTAAACATCAGCTCCAAGTGACTGACGATAGGCTCTAGTTCTTATCTTCCAATATGCTAAGTTATTCCCATTGAAGATTGGAGGTCTCATAGATCCCATTCCTTCGCGATGATCATCTTGTAAGGTATCCCTTCAAGCGATCAAGCTTCTTCTAAAGGACCTACTCCAATACCAATTGTTGGGAAAAATACGAAGAGGAGGGGTGAATCAGTATTTTAAACTTTCACAATAATGATTTTTCTTTTCAAGATGTATATGTTATTTTACTGAAACCAACGAGTGTATGTCCACACCTATAAAGAATGAAACCAACATATAGATAATTAACTTTGGTGAAAAGTTAATTCATTGTCTTTAATCAAAGTCTGATGCATTTACTAAGCAGTAAACAGATGCAGTAAGAACATAATATATCAACACACATGAACACTAGGATTTTTTAGGTGGAAACCCAACGTGGGAAAAAACCATCGTTGTTGTCATCTCATTCTTCAATATTCTTATAATAAAAAGTGTTTACAAGTTTTGTACTGGTGCAGACTTTTCCCAATATGTAGGCATCTACCTACTGAAGACAACAACCTTCACTCATTTTCTAGCTTCTACTGGAAGGGAGCCACAACCCTTAGCTCTTGTACTCGCTGATATGTTTACCAGTACATAGGTGATGGCCTATAGAACGCTGCTACCTTCACTCTTCCTCCAGGGACCACGTTTCATATATTTTCAGACTGGATACTCTTGGTACACAATAACACAATATGAAGGCCAAGTTTCATCAAATTTTCATACTAGACCCATCAGTAACATTGAAGCTCAAAATCAATCACCTTTGCAATAAAACCATCAAATACAACTACATCTATCAAAAATTAGTCAATCTGAACAATCAAATCAATGTCACCATGACATAGAGTTGAACCCATATTCTAATACAGGATCATAATTTAAAGTTTCCCGGTTGAAGGATCGTATTTTACATCCAAAAATCATTGAGTTTAAAGGTACAAACCAAATCGAAGAAGAAGGTAACAGATAATCCAAGGTTTGTTTATTATCACAGCTTGCCTTCTACAAAAGATTAGCCACATTTCCTTGAAGCTCAAACTAGATTTATACAAAGACCACCTGAACAAAAAAAAAAAAAGGTGGATACTGAAAATACAAAACAAAATGCATTGCATCTAACTAAATGCAACCTATCATATGCTGAGCTAACAAATACAAGGTCGAGTTAAGTGAAATGGAAGTTTGAGCAACCATAGAAGTTTCTTCTGACTCTTTAGCTCAAAGATATGTTTGTGTAAAATAGAAGTAAGTTATTGCACAACAAAAAAGATAAACAACCAAAGCATTTACACGGATAAGTAAAAGCAAAAAGTGCAAGCACAATGATGTGATACATTTAACTTCTCTATCGAATGAAAAAATTCACAACAATAACATTTTTCAGATTCACAACCATACAAGACAAGATTGAATGCATGAAGGAACATACCATGAGGCATGGGTCCCAATCAATAGGATTCTTGAATCAAGGGAATCTGCAATAGGATCATGGAAAAAACCTTTCAAAAAAAAATCGCAAGAAATATTAATCAAGTACAAATCTATATTATAAGCAAGGTCAATAGATTGACCACAATACGTGTTGTCATGCAAGTTAAACTTTTCAATGGATTATGCAGCAAAGATGTCAAATCAAATTATTTGGCAATCATTGAGATAATTCTTTATTTCCACATCACAACTCAGAGATCCGCTTGAAGAGGGATGCAACAATTGAAATTTAAAAGTCTAATTAAAATTTCTAGATTGAGGATTTAAAAATTGAATTTGTAAAAAGAGAGAATCCACATCCCATGAGATGACATTAATGAAAAGATTCTACGAGAAAATATTAAAGTGACCAAAATCACAAATATTGTCGAGGTGATCGAACCTGACATAACCATCAACATAGGTTGAAGTGTCCTACTCACCTGACCTGACTTTGAGCATTTAAAAAAATGAAAGTTAGATCGAGAAAACATGGTTAGCTTCTTTTTTAAACAACTATCATCATTCAAATCATTAGATTCATAAGGTAATTGAGGTTCATCAAATAGATTTTCGAGATTAAGCCAAGAATTGTTAATAATAAGCACGTCATATTCTTGATCAAATAGATATATACCTAAGACAAAATCTTCAATAATCACATCAGACTCCACTTGAATCTTCTGCAAATCTAAATCTTCCTGCGGGAACAAATATTCATCCATGAAACTTGAATTATCATCATCGTGCATCCAGGAAAAAGGAAATGACCAGGATCATCATTGCTCAAGGATTCAACTTGATTAATGGGTTCACGATCAAAAAGGGGACTATTAAAATTCGAAGATGATGGATTGATAGGATCAGGCAAATCATCATCTAGGGAAAGATGTAAAAAAAAATGATTTCTTCATTGAAAAATTGATCTTCTCACTGACTAATTAGTTCAGGTCCAACATACAGAACATGAAGAGGGGGATAAGAAAAAAAGGAACATCGAGTTCTTCTTCAAGATATTACAATTCCTTTTGAATACAGATGTATCAAGAATTTGATTCAAAATATTTTCTTGAAATCCTGACCAAGAAGTGAAACTTTTCGTCCAAAAATTGCCAGTCCACGTCCTCATCCGGAAATTCATTGCAAATATTATGGAACTGGTTAGCAAATTATTTGAGAGAATCATTTGATTCCATTCTAAGTTGATTTATTTCATTAATAACATATTAAAACTCATACTTGTCAAAAAAATGACAAATGTCATTAACCAAATGCTTAAAAGATGAGATAGAAGTAGCAGGTAAAGAATAATATGACTACTTACAAACACCTTCCAATGTAAGGCTAAAAAACCTTGAGAGAATATATTCAAAATCAACACCACTTGAAAAAAAAAAAAAAAAAACTCTTTCATGTTATCAAGAAAAGGTTTTTTACCCATTCCATCAAACTTTAAATGGGACAAGTTATGTATAAATTCCACGGGGATTGAAAGATCTAAAGCTTCATAAAAACACCTCAAGATTATGATTTGGGATGAATCCATTAAGGTAAGAGATTTTAATAGAATTCTCAGGCTTATATTGTCATCTTCCCTCCTTATAGTGCCAAAATTTTGACAGTTTTGGATACCACCAACATGTAGGGGATATCCCTGATATTAGGGCCCAATTAGACCTCACACCATTTGGTGTAGGAGTCTTGTCTTGATATATGGTCCATCCACCATTGCAAAGGTTTTATAGGTATGCCTTAGTTACAACACATATACAAGAGGTCACAAACACCTCTTTGGGGCAGTAAGTATGTGTAACTGCCCTTCCCATATCTACCCTATTTCATTGAGTTTCCACAGTAAACATGAGAGAAAGACCTATTATGACATGACCCGACCTCCTAGGTCCCAATAAGGAATTGGGGTCGACAATTGATGACAAACTGAGCTTTCACAACATCTTGCAAGTGCTACATGTCCCTCAGAGGTTGAGTGACCACCCTAAGTGTCCAAAAGCTGAGTTGGACACCCTTTTGTTTTACCTGGGTTCCCAACTGCACCCACAACAATCCTTCCCGGATTCTGAGCCACCATTTAAGGCCAGCCTCAAGACCACTGCCCATAACTTAAGGAGACTTTCCATAATGATAAAAGACATCAGGACAAAGTTATTCATAAAAAATTTGATTAAGGACTTGACCTAACCAGGCCTAACCATGACAGTCATTTCATCAAACATGTGGTGAAAATGTAATCTATAGGTCATGAATGCATATTTAAACATAAGGGTTTGATACTTATCTGAAAATCATAAAGAATGTATAATTCCCTATCATAATAGTTGCAATAACATATATTAGATCATGCATTCATTAACCATTCAACAACAAGCAAAACATATCAAGAGCCATAGCTAAATCCTGTTATGAAACCATACATATAACCAAAATATAATGAGAATAATAACCATGATAGAACACCCATCAAAGCCACATGATAACAAGTACAATTAAATATGAAAATACAATAGGAAAGGAGCTCTTATTAAAATATGAAAAATCCAACCAAATCAGGGACTTCCACGTACCACGTGACCATAGAATGGGCTAAACTAAATTTCTCTTTCAACCAATCACCTTTGCACCTCATTCCAAGCATGAATGTGGAATCTCATGGAATAAACCAAAAAAAACAAAAATAGGGCTTCCTGAGGCCAAACCACCTTAACCCTCAACTAGTGACTCCAACTCATGGTCAGATATCGCTAACACCAACCAGATCGGTCTCTACCCAAGTTTCCCAAGGCTCAAGAGCATTTGTTCCAACTGTGGCTCTCATAACTAATTACTCAACCCACAACCTTCTAAGGCTCCAAAGAATTTGTCCAATCCGATTCTAGGACTAGTAACTCAACCCACCAATGTCTCCAAAGTGTTTTTCCAACCTAGGCTTCAAGACTAGTAACTCAACCAAAGTCGTTCCAGTGCTTCAGAGTGTTTTTTCCAACCAATAGCTCCAAGAACTAGTAACTCAACCCATAGCCATAAGGAACCTAAGCACCAATAAAAAGCAACAAGTGAAAAACCCACAACACATGACTATCCAGGAAATGGCAAAGCTAGGAAAAACCATTGTCAATCCATGCAATCCTCCATGCTAATGACATATCAATACCAAGGGTGGTGTTAATGGTGTTGGACCTACCAACATTTAGGTGATCACCCCAGTATGAAGTCCGAAATAGACTTCACACTGTTTGGTGTGGGAGTCCCATCCAGTATGATGGCCTGGTTACCATTGTCTTAATTATTTTCCTCAACTCTTGCTTGTCAGCATAGGAGAGTTGTTTTATTTGTCTTCAAGAAGTGAGGTTCGCGTGCCTAGTGAGTGTAAGTGTACTTGTGTCAATGGTTCTTTCACTGTGAAGGGAAGAGAGTGAAGGTGAATTCCAGGTTGAAAGGGATCAATCCCAACTCAGCTAGCAACACACAACACAAAAGGACATACACAACTTCTGGCGAAGCAGTCCACTCAGATGCGGCAGTCAGAACATACAAGGTAAGATAACACATGCAACACACATGGATCGGTCTGAATGAGTGCAACAGTTGTTACAGCAAGGTTCATGTGAAAGGTATGTCTGATGTCCGGCAGAGAAGTCGACATGGATGGGATAGCATTAACAACATATACAACACATTTTCATTAACAGATTATGCATTACAACAAATGAATCAGTTCAGATGTAGAACATGAGTTAAAGCAACATGCATTACAAGAGTTAAAGATCAGTCTTACAACAAATAAAATACATGTGTGAAAACGTGATGGCCTGTTAAAAGGCTTATGAATTAAGATAAAGTTCCAAGACACATCGTTACACCATACATCACTAACCCTGTTAGCGGGGTGTTTGAGCCACTACTTACCCCTCAAAGAAAAGATTACAGACTCTCTTGGCTATGTGGGAGGAGTTGAGGTGAAAAGTCCTTTACATGTACAAATGAGGGGGTATTTATAGCTAAGGGTGAAACTCAACCTTGTGGTTGTTCAACTACCCTCATGATTGTTCGGCTTCCATGACTTTTCGACTTACATGACTCTATGTTCAACAAGCGGGTCTCTTAGACTTCCATGTTACATCCATTGATTAAAAACAAGCCCATAGTAGAGATGTGGGTGACATGACTCATGACTTGAATCAACATGACTTGACATGAAAATGCTGGTACACTCGTGTTGTTGCTGGAGTGCATGTTCAGCTACAGTGTTGTTGAGTTATGGATGTATTCATGGTGTATCATAGCTTCACCTCTGCATGGCAAAGTGCATGGAGTCTTTAATGGTTCTTGGTTCGCTTGATGAAGCTCTAGCATGTTGTTCCTTGCTTGCATGCTGGGAGGCTTGATAGGCTCAATTATTCGTGAAGGTGCATGTTCGTCACATTTTTCCGCTTCGCATGCTTCATTTTTTTGTCTATTGGTGAACCTGTCCATTTGCATGTGCTCCCTTCGTTAATCATGTTCAACGTCTTGAAATGTTTTTTAGTGTACTTATACCTGCACTCACTCATGACACAACCACATCAAATCCAAAACCTCCTAGTCTAGTATTACGCATGATCATTTCATATGCAGGTGACCGGGAGAGGAAACAAGGCTGCAAAGCGGGATGATGGCTCTAGGCACTGCTGATGAAAAGTGCGTTAAGAGTCACTGAGTGATGGAGACAAAAAATCTGAGTCGATAGTGACTGTCCGCAAGGTCTGGCTCGGCTGGGAGGAAAATTTGTGCAAATTTTGTGAGGAACAGTCCAGGTTTCTAGAAAGTAAGGCAGGCATGCTCTGCACATTTTTCAGAATGAACGGGCAGCGGAGCTGGACAGCTAGATTTGCGTAATTTTCCAGAGGAACGAGTCAGGTTGCATGAAGGGTCATTGGCAGGGATTGCGTAGTTTTTTGGGGGAACTACCCAGGAGACTGGTAGCTAGAACTATTGTTGGCATTATGATACATATGTTGTACTTGATGGAAACCCACTCATCTCAGATGATAAATTATAGTGCAGCAAAGTTATTTTCTGGTTCACGGACTTTCACGCAGAGAAAATTTCATGCACTTTCATGCAGAAAAAAGTTCCTTTTATGAAGAGAAAAGTTCACACACTTTCATGCAGACAAAAGTTCCTTTTATGAAGAGAAAAGTTCATGCACTTTCATGCAGAGAAAATTTTCTTTCACGCAGAGAAAAGTTCCTTTCATGAAGAGAAAAGTTCACGCACTTTCATGCAGAGAAAAGTTCCTTTCATGCAGAGAAAAGTTCACGCACTTTCATGCAGAGAAAAGCACACACACATGGGAAATCTTATGGTTGGTTCATGGTATTAGTCCGACAGTTTTTGATCCTGTGCTTTTGGTCTGTGGTATTGCATCCAAAAGTGTTGATCCCAAGTATTGGGTCCATGGTATTGAATTGCTATGGTTTTTGGTCTGTGGTATTGCGAAAGGCCTAAGGCTATAAAAGAGGAAGGAAATCATTTGGCAAGGCATCTTCTGAATTATTGAATATCTGATAAAGTGCTAGATCTCGAATACTGTGATTGGGTTATGGTGCAGATCTAGATCTGAATGAAGAAGGAACCTGAGTGCAAGGAGAAGGATAAGTTCTATTGATGGGTCAAAATCTTAAGGCTGGAATAGCGGTATCTCTATATGATTTTTATCTGTGATATGTGGCACACGCTTGATCTATAAATCTGATAATCTGGGTTAACTAGTATCTAAATGTTTGAAAGAATGAATTTATAGATCTGTACGCAGGTTTCTGAATAGTGAAGTAGCGTACATCTCTCGATTTATGTTCTAGATGCTTTTGTTTATTGCTACAGTGTTCTGGGTTCAAAAGTGGGGTGTGATTACTGTTATTATGATCTGGGTACAGTCGTCAGAGAAGTGTTTATTTTGATTCAGTTTTGATTGGTGAAAAGGTGATTGGTTGATGCAAAAATTCTTGATGTTTGATTGATGTTATTTGTGGATGCAATCTGAAAATTTATGAAACATGGTCCCTAGAAGGAAGAGAAGGTTGTAGTCTTATGCAGGTAGCAGACTGCGTACTAGCATCGCAACTAGTACAAGAACTAAGGGGGTTGTAGCTCCCTTCCAGGAGAAGCTGGAAAATGAGAGAGGGTTGTAGCTCTTTGTAGGTAGCAGCTTGCGTACTGGTAAAGGACTGCACCAGTACAGAATCATTGTAAAAAGAAGTTTCTAATTGAAAATATAGAGACATATTGCAGCAGGTGGTTTTCACCCACATTGGGTTTCCACCTTATATCTTGTGTTCTTGTGTGTGATGTCTTCTGCTCTATTTTTCTGTTCCTGGTTACTGTTTATATGATCCTGATGCACAGATTAATTTTCAACATCTGTAGAATATTTTAAATTATAAGTTTGTATGGTATACGCGGGTTTCCTTATCTGTAGTTGCATATATACACGGTTTTCTCTAACTGAAGTAGCATATATGTTCTGGGTTT
>APFE031028118.1:0-43240 GCA_000404065.3 Pinus taeda | reverse complement strand
GCATGTCTTCATGCACCCCAAAGACAAAAACCATGTGTTAACCAAGCCATAAAAAAATATGTTCATCTCAGCTCATGAAATGGATAGAACAAATGAATTCTTCCTCAATGAATTTAGCAATCTTGATGAAGGCATAACAATGAAGTTGCAGCAAAATATGATATAAATGACAACAACCTTCATTAACCATTTTCCCAAAAACTACAAATGAACTTTTGTTGAAATGTGGCAAGTAAATTTATAATATAGGGATGCCTTTATGATCCAAAAATCAGATCGGATCATGAGATATAAACAAAATGGTTGTAGGTGAGAGTGCATGATTTCCGAAATTTTATGAACCAATTTATCTTGAATTTATCTAGGTATGTGTATTTTAATAGTATGTCTGTGTTTCCTAGAGATCACAAGATTGAGTTCATAGTTTTAAAAAATAATACAGGAAAATTTCTACACTGAAATTGTATACGAAATTGCATGCCTTAAATGAGAAAGAAAATAGAAAACATCCATCATGCGTAGCAATTCCTCCCCCTCTTTGAAAAATTAGCATGCCCTCATGCGATGCTAGAAAACAAAGACAGGTGGTTGCTACTATATGTTGAATTCTATGCTTGGTGTAAAACAACATGGAATTAGGGAGGTGTTGAGAATGAATAAGAATATAAATGGATGATAAAGAATATGAATGACATGGTCATAAAAAAGAATTAAATGAAAGTGACACTCCCCCAAACCAAAAGATGATATGCCGCTGAAAAATGGGAAGTGGTAAAAACTATGAAATGAAGGATGATAAATAATGCTCAAAATGGATTTTCATGAAATTCTCCTAAATTCGTAATAAATCAAAAAAATTATGCTATTTTACCTCAAGTTTTACCTCCAAAATAAAAATGTGGAATGACATATATGTATTGGCAGTTGTTGAAGCTGATGTAGGCAAAGTTGGTGCTGAAGGTGATGCAAAAGGTGGAATCCAAGTAAGCACATAATGTCTGAAGAATTGTTCACGTTCACGAGGTGCTCGAGCCTCTTCTGTTAGTGGCGATCATGTGGTCATGCTGTGAATAGAATTCTGCCCATACTTGTTATTCTCCTGTAAACAAAGCACTATTTTGCATACATTGTGCTTGAATCCATAGTGTTAGCTTTGAATAGCAACAGATAAGATGCATGCAAAAAATTCAATTAGAAAACTTATGTATACATGCAATACTAATATGTTGTCAAATCAACAAGGTATGACAACGTGCAGTAATCATATCGCATGCAATCCCATAATGCATACATTCCTCCCTCCAATTGGAAAAATGGGTTCCATAACCATAAAGCATATGAAAGGGGCAAGGCAATGGAATGAACAATATATCAGTAAATGAAGCAGAGTACACTTATCAATGATAGGACGGTGAAAGTTATTGTTATATTGAGAGCAAAGTGTGTAAAGATAGTTATGAATAAGAGATAGGACGCTTTGGATTGATGATATTTTATGCAAAATGAAAAAGGACAACAATATGTTAAAAAGATGCTTTGCTGACGGTATTCTAGCTGAAAATGATGTGATTGATCGTAAAACAATTTCTCATGCATAAAGGTTCAAAACAGGGGAAAAGTTAAGGAAATAACTTCTCTGATAAAAAGAAAATAAGAAAAGGGTATTATAATAATAATTGATGAAAAGATATAACTTCAATACCATAAGCAGAGCCGCTGCTGCCAGCAGGCATCCATAGCCTCGATAGGGTTGCTTTTTAACCCATATGAGCCAGAATCCTCAATTTATAGCTAGAGAGTTTCAGTTTTGTTCTACAGAAGAGATCATTGTGCTGACGTGGTAACCAGATAACCACACTACCATTCACTAGGATGTAGAAAAAGTGATCAGGCCGACTCGTGATGAGACCTCCTGTTCCAAGGATAATTTGGCTATCCAGTGGATCATAACCCTGGTGTGGTGGCCATAATCGGAATGTCAGTTTGTTACAACCTTATGAACATGGTAGGCTGGCTCGTAATGAGACCCCCTTTCCTCTATCTGCGAACAAAATTTTGTTGTTATTACATATTTTTATGATAAAAAGAGGGAGGCTCAATACTCCTTAAGAGTAGGGATGGTGCAAGAAGTTGAACATGTCAATAGAAAGAAAATATACCCATAATATCATTTATTACATACAGAGAATATTATAACGAGGAAGGGTGGAACCAACATGGTATTAAGATGATCAATCAATATCATGTTTAACAGAAAACATTGCAGTAGTATATAAATAATTGTATCCTTTTTGAAAAAAATCTATCATCAAGGAACTGTCCTATTAAAGATCATAACTTGAATGATAATAACTTGCTTCAAAAGAATCCATAATTCTTGTCCTCATAAAAGTAGTGTACTTCATGCCATGAAAGAGAATCAGGAAAATGTGGTTGAGATGAACTAAGAATAATCCCACAAGAGAAAGGAAGGGTTGCTCTTAAAAATGCTCCCAAAGTGTTGTTTTTTTGAAGGAACAATAAAAATACTCAAAAAGAAAGTGGTGTTCTGTGTAGGGGACAGCAAAGAAAATGCATACCAAAAAAAAGAAAAAATACACACAAAAAAGCATGAAAATTCACATGTCGTTCCTTTGGAAAAAGAACAGAAAAAACTAAAAGTGTCGTTCCTTTAGAAAAGGAACAAAAAATGCAAGTGTCGTTCTTTTGGAAAAGAAACAACAAAAATCAAAAGTGTCGTTCCTTTGGAAAAGGAACAGCAAAATCGCAGGTGATGTTCCTTTGGAAAATGAACAACAAAAATGAAAAGTGTCAACGTTCTATTCTTTTCGAAAAGGAACGACAAAACCTGAAAGTGCAGAAGTGTTGTTCCATTTCGAAAAGGAATAGCAAAACGTGAAAGTTCAGAAGTGTTGTTCCATTTCGAAAAGGAACAAAAAATCGTGAAAGTGCAGAAGTGCTGTTCCATTTTGAAAAGGAACAACAAAACGTGAAAGTGCAGAAGTGTTGTTCCATTTCGAAAAGGAACAGCAAATTGTGAAAGTGCAGAAGTGTTGTTCCATTTCGAAAAGGAACAACAAAACATGAAAGTGCAGAAGTGCTGTTCCATTCGGAAAGGAACAACAAAACGTGAAAGTGCAGAAATGTTGTTGCATTTCGAAAAGGAACAACAAAACGTGAAAGTGCAGAAGTGCTGTTCCATTTCAAAAAGGAACAACAAATCGTGAAAGTGCAGAAGTGTTGTTCCATCTCGAAAAGGAATAGCAAAACGTGAAAGTGCAGAAGCGCTGTTCCATTTCGAAAAGGAACAACAAAACGTGAAAGTGCAAAAGTGTTGTTCCATTTTTAAAAGGAACAGCAAATCGTGAAAGTGCAGAAGTGCTGTTCCATTTTGAAAAGGAACAGCAAAACCTGAAAGTAGAAAAACATTCCCCGGCAACGGCGCCAAAATGTGGAGCGATAAAAAGGTGTCTTTTAAACTCCTAATTACCTTCACATTAATTATCAACACAGGGACGAATTTTTATTTCAAGAGTGTACTCAGTCTGAGGCGGCTATTTACTCAAGAGTAATGTTTTGCAGTATAGTGCTTAAAATCCAAAAGTAAATGAATTCTAAACCATTACTTCAAAAGGATAAAATCGCACAAGGCAACTTATCAGTCAAGGGTGCGGAAGCGATAACCCATCCCTCTAGAAACTGATGGAAAGGAAACTAGAGCATGGACCATAGGTCTGGGAGCTAGGCAGTGACTGCTGAGGCTCACTACAGCCTTAGACCTTCTCTCACACCAAAACAACAAATACAAGTAAATGGAAAGACATAAAGTAAAATAGAACAACAAATAGGAAATGGAACAACAAGTCTAAAACGGAACGACCGTAAATGGAACAACAAACTAGAATTAAAGGAATCTGAACAGAAAAATTTAATTAATGGAAATGAACAACAACAAAGCCAAATTAATAGCAATCTTTACTCTAAGAATAAATCGAACAGCATAAGGAAATAGAACAACATTGATTAATGATGGAATATGAAACAATGCTAGAAAGTCAAATATAAATACACATGGCACACCTTAATAGTAATCTGATATGGTGATCCAATTATCAGTCTTAGTTATAAAGAATACGACTGTATTTTGTAATGGAACAACAACGTCAATAGATTCAACAATCGCCAGGAAATATAATCTCTAAGATGAATTCAGGAATACCAATTTATGAAGGTCACAACACGGTTACGCTGTAATTGAACATCAATAAAATTCTGTAAGGATCAGCAACGTTATATCAATGATTAAAAGAACAACAATGCGTTACCAAGTCAAGATGAATCAATACTACATTCCTGTCATAGAGAATGATATTGATCAGTTGGACATAAATCAAATATAACAGAACCGTGATGTAAAATAACAAAACATACCAGATTACTGAATAAAGTTTGATAAGCAAACCATGCATGAACTAAAGATATAATATACAGCAGCAGCACAATCCACCAGTGGCTGGGCCCTTAGCCGCCAGCGGATGCTGCTGAGTTACTTCAGATGAGAAGAATGAGCAGCAACTCCCAAATCATATATTAATCATCAAATTGTGCAATCATTACAACAACAAAAGCTTGAGAATTACAATGGCAATGCAACAATCCCTATCCTATCATGAATAATCCATCATCATTCTTGAATCTCCAATCCTGAATCCTCAGTTCTCCATTATTCGAATCCCCAAAGTCATCCTGAAGTCATCCCCATCTCTGATCTCTGTTTTCATTTAAATAGAGACATCAGAGAGAAGTTACAATAAAGATAAGTACAACATGATTTGTATTACAAAATTGGATTGTTTCCAACCAATTGATCAACAAGAAAATATATTTCCATTTATCTTCCAACAAGAGCAAGGCGAATTTGGGTTTGCAGCTGAGATTTGGAGGATGGCTGCAACAACAAATCTGAGAAAATTGTGCTCAGATAACCCTGCGTTTCTCTCAGTACAAGCCGAATTTGGGCAAATCGTTCTCTCTTAAAGTTAATTCGGTCCGTTCTGGACAAAACCCATGTTCCAGATTTTCCAAATTCTTCTTCATTTGCTTAGAATCTAAACTGCAAAACTGTCACTTCTTATTCCAACGAATTTCTAAGTTGGCAGATTTAATGGTCAAATCTTCAATCTAGAAATTATCTTGGAGGTTAAAAATGGTAAATAATGTTACAACTAATTTATTGAAACTATAATTGATAAAATTATTCATAATCATCAATTTATTAGAAATAAAGGAGAATAAATAATATTCATCCATAAGATCATAAATAATTTATAAAATGGATTTAAATGATAAATTATAACAAATGATATGATGAAGAATAGTGGAAATGGGCGGGATAAGTGTTCAAAAGTGATAATAATAATGGCATATTAACGGCCCAACAAATGACAGGTTTTGATCCCAGGTGGCAATGCCAAGTCATTGTCGATCATAGTCGATAGCATAATAAAGGGTCATTAGGGAAACAAACAAGCAAAGCAGTCGTTAAAGCTAGTAGTACTTGTAGGGGATTAAGGCAAGTAGTATAAACTATCCGTTCTGACACTACAGCTTAAGACATCAGCTTGGGTGGGCTTTCTATTTTTTAAAGAATGGATACTATGGATAGTACCTTTTATTGAACATGACCTTTTCTAGAAGTTTACCTATGAGAGGTAGGATGTCGTAGACAAAATCTACCGATAGGGGTGGAACCATGGAAAACAGACAACATATACTGAGAGGGAGGGGTACACATCACACAATAAATGTTAAATCCATAAACGAAAAAGAAACTTATGAACCCTTCCTTTTCATGAAGTTTCTATATGTTTGGTGAGATGGATTCAATTATTTCTCCACGAACTAGAGATATAGATCTCTCTCTACTCGAAAAAGAAAGAAATATACATGGTGTGACATTCTATGTGTCCTATACTGGATAATTCTATATATATACGAGACTCGCATCTCTAGTTTCACTTTTCCATTTTCCTTAGGAATCTATGTAATAACCTCATTTTTATGGGTTTGATGAGAACCACCTCATTGGGGCACATAAATGAATTTTCTTATTACTAAAGCCCTTTCATTCCACATACATCTTCTTATTGAAGCCCTTTCATTCCACATACATCTTCTTATTGAAGCCCTTTCATTCCACATACAAGAGAATGCTTACACATGTTGCTAGCATTAGTTGCATAGCTTTTGGTATTGCTAGAGCTAGTCCATGAACTCTAGTCAGTGCATGAAGCTCTGGTAAGTGAAGCTAGTCATAGACACTCTCATAGACAATGCCTTGAGCTCATTGTAGGTCTCATTGCTACAAGCTCTACTAGTCTTTGCTAGTATAATGAGCGTTTCTCTAAAGGCTAGTTTAAATGGAGCTTACTCTTATGGCCTTACTGCATGGAACTTACTGCTTAAGGCTTTCATTCTATGGCTTCAAGTAGTCTAGCTTTCACTCCATGGAACTTCGTGTATGGACTTCAGCTGCTAGTGCAAGTAGACCTTACTCCAGGGAACTAATGCTAAGATGTAAGCTAGTGTCTGTAAGGATTGAACTCTCCATGGAACTGACTCTACAGACAAAGGCAAGTACAAAATAAAGTGTCAAGGCTAGTAAGAAGTAGTGCCTCTTGCATGGACAACCTTACTCTAAGGACTACCGTAAGGGAAGTGTCTCTCATGGTTTTCACTCGATTAGGTCATTGCTAGAAGCTCCATCATAGACAATAATAGCCCCTAAGCAACAGTCTTCTCAAAAGCTAGTCATTGCAAGAAGCTCAAGCATGGCTAGTCAGAGCCATACAGATAGTCATAGTCAGTCATAGCTGATCAATTTCAGAAGTCATTTCCATTTAGCTAGTATTACAGGAGGTTTGAGAGGTCTTCTAGGAAGGGATTAATTGATTTGATTCATTGGATCCCGATGAGGAGGTGGAGCTCGATGAGTCACTATACCAGAGCTAGTCTTTTGCAAGGCAGGGACTAGAAAGAGTCTTCAAGGGAGGTTGGTTGAGCCATTAGAACTAGGGAGAGGGGATAGGTAGAAACATTCACACACATATGATAGTTTCCATTCATGCAGGTCTAGTTGTGTTAGTTATGGAGGGGGATTATGCTTGATAGTGATTGATTGATAGCCCACATCTTCCCAAATTGGCATTCCCACGGATGAATGACAACCTCACCACTGGCCAAGAGGATAAGGCCCACCATGATACATGAATCACCATCACAACATGCCTCATCCAACATGTCTTGGTCCAGCCCCAAGCACTACTTTAGGAAGATCCCACAAAGGTCTTGCCAAATGAAATGATCCTTCCCAAAGCTCAAAATGAGGGTTAGGTACGAAACGAATCTCTTTTTCTTAATTTATATGGGTATATCTTGATTTATTGATTTACATCTGTGAGCGGCACCGCTATGCATGCATCGATCCGTTTCGGGTCCCACCTGAGTTAGTATCTGTTGCGTCAGCCGGATACCTAGTTTTCCTAACCAAATATTTCGTTTATGTTGTTTGAAAATGGTAGGAGCCTCGCCACCTCCAACATAGGCCATCCTTGAACTAGTGAAATTACCTGCAGCAATCACCATTCAAACCTTAGCGTAATTACATATATAATGAATGAATGCATAATACATATATAATAGCAGCATTGTCGAAGAGAAGAATCATCAATTTGAATCTTCTTTTGAGAGACGAGTTCCAACTGAACTGAAAATAGCACATACCCATCATTCCCCTTCTCATGGCCCAATCATATACCCTCTCGGACCTAGCATTCCCCATATATCAAAGCCCTCATTCCCATCTTTCAGGAAACCATCCTCAATCAACAGTCAAGAAGATTTCAGGAACCAATACTATAAAAACGCTTTTAGTTCCCAATACTACAACCCCCACATTCCCACATTCCACATCATTCCCCAATACGCCCGCAATCTTGCATTCCCTCCGTACACAGTCTCACATTTATTCAGCCTGAAACAGAGCACACTTTGACAAGTACTAGGATGACACATTACTTATAACACATAGCTGATTAGGACACGACACATGATTTGAACGTAGAGGTTCAATCACACAATTAGCTATGAGGTACGAGTAGCAATTAGGTACGATTATGTTGGTTACACAATTAGCGATGATGTTATACACGATGATGCATGAGCTTCGATGAGGTTACATTACATAATGAATTTCAATGCATGAGGTATGAGCGATGAGGAGTGATTTATGAGATTGGTTGCCAACATCATTTTGGGTGGGGTGCTACAACAGTTCACCCATCATCTCAAGCACCCCCCCACATCGATACATAATACGAAATTTGTTTCCCCGATATTCCACAATCATACTCCACGATACGACAGGGCACATCGAGCCACCATGAAATGGGGCATGGAGCACTAGTCTCCAACTTAATAACATGAGATGCTTCACTTCAGGAAGTCTCTTCTCCCCCCCTCATCGAGGGAGTAGGGTTGGAGAAGGATAAAACCAAAGAGCTGATCGAACTATCTCTTGATGGTTGAATCCATCGGGACGGCAGAAGCGGTGGGCTGGTAGAAACAAAATCACCCCATGGAGCTGGTTGAACCTCATGAGGCTTGATGAACTCACCTGAGGCATCTGATCTAATAAAAGAACCAGGGATGACTTGTTCTTGCTAGCTAGTTGATGAACCTAGGGATTTTTCTCGCTTGCTAAATAGATAGATTGATTATAGGCCGTATATCAACCTCGCCAACTTACCGCTTACACCTGGCTTGCATTTATTGAACTTTTTGCTTGCTAAAGGTAGGTATCTTACTTACTTATGCTGCTAACGGATTTGAATACAAGATATGACACAGTGCACCTGCTTCTCTCTTACTACTTGCTGGCTGGATGGGAGGATGGATGGATGGATGGTACCACTGCCTAGAATAAGAAAGAAGTTTGCTTCCAATCCAAATAGGATTTTGACAGGGAGGCCGAAAGAAAAGCATGCTATAAGTTTCTTAGCTTAGTATTGACCTCCAAATCTACCTTGAACCCAACCCTTTGGCTTGGATACTTGGACTTGATACTCGCCTGGGCTCCCGGGATCAATTGGGCTTACTGGGTTTGGATGCTCGGGTGGGCTACTTGGTTGGATGCTTGGTTTGGATATGTATACTTGGATACTTGAGCTGGAATACTTGGATTGGCTACCAGTTATAGAAAACAACCTCTTTTCCCATTTCCACCTAATATAATCTCCTTTTTTTAAGGGTCCAAGCATTCTTTTTTTCTCATCGTACCAATGAAATGGATTTTCTTGTTAATGAAATATACCCCTTTCAGAACATTTACCTATTATTGCCTAGTGTTTATCCATTCAATCCAGGTGGAGATTCCAGGCATTGATTGACTCGATTTAGATGGCGATCCACTCAATGCCGATACTACATGTTGCTACTCAAGCCAGGAGTGTCGATTCCAAGAGTTGATGGAGTTGATGCTAGGAGTCGATGCAGTTGATCCCGCTACTTGATGACAGGACTCTTTGAAAATACTTGATCCAGGTAGGTTTCGATGCCAGTACTCGATCCAAGTTTCAATCACTCGATGACATGACTCTTTTCTGCTAGTCGATCCAAGAGTCTTAGTCGATCTAATAGTCGAGTCCAGTTGGCAGTATGAGCTAGAAGGTCAACATGAATCTCTAGGCACATGGTGGAAGCTCTAATCATGTAGAAGCTCTAGGGAGTGCAGAATGATGAAGCTATAGTTGGTGCCAAGTAGTCAGTGCCAGTCGATCATAACCAATCAGAGATGAAGGTGCTGATAGTCGCTAGTCACTGAATGAATTCGATAGCCAGTTGCCATTGTAGGAGTCGTTGGGAGAGAGACATGCTTGGTTAAGATATGTTGCCATTCGACCTCTTGATTTGATTTTACACTACGAGATAGATGCAGTGATGAAATGACACATAGGAACAGGTGCATGCTATGACCCCAGACGAGGTGGACACTTCACGAACACGGGATACTGTGCTTTGATTAAGACAGACGGTGCTTACATACGTTGCTACATCCAGAGCTTAGATGTGGATTATTGATAGATGCTTACTTGCTAGATTTTCTTATTGGTGCTTTTGTGTCTTGATTTGTCACACAATCCATCAGTGCCTTTCTTTCATTGATCCCACTGAGAATGAGATAGTCCTTTCTTGCCTTATCTTCTTACCTTACCTATTTAGTTCAGTTCAGAATTGATAGCTGAGTTCCGTTCAACCAGACACATGAACAACTTACCAATACAAAAATGGAGTTCCTACCTCAATTGGATGCCAGGAACGGTCATTTCTTACAATGCACCTGTTTAGGATAATGCAATCGCAGTCATGCTTGTTAGGGAATGCCTGTGAGGGGAGGAAAGTGGCACTCGATATTGATTAATTGATGGAGGACGTATTTTAGGTGGGGCAGGTCCTAATTCGAATTAGGCGTAGTACGTCTATCCTTCCTTCTGGGGTGGATTCGACTTCCTCTGAGTCATGTTCTGTATCTTTTCTTGTTTCCTTTTCTTTTCTGGCCTAGAACCTGGCTAGTTTTCCACTACTTTCAGTGTTGCTACCTCCTCTTCTATTTATCTCGAAAAGAATGTGTGGTTCGCTTAGCATAAATGCTTGTTTCCCTTCTATAGAACCATTGCAGTTGAACCGTTCTTAGTCTTGTCACCTCACTTGCTAACAACCCTCTAAGCTAGGTGACCTCCCTCCCTCACGAAAATAGGAGGATTTCCCCTTTCCCTGATATGAATCTACCTTGCCTAACAACCAACCACACCAGCCATCAAATCCGACCACCCCATTCCAGCTTTCCTGCAAGAGCCGTACCTACCAGCCCAAAAGCTAGAAGCTATGTTGCCACCTACCTAATTGGATGGATGGAATCACCTTCCACTACAGGAAATCAAATATTTGAATAAAGCAAAATTCAAGTTATTGAACCTATATGGATCATACCTATCGGAACCCATATAAATGAAACTTTTATTTAGAAAATGCACATTTTGCAAAGGTTTTGGGATTGACACGAACAACTCCCAGGCATGGCTTTTCTATCTTGCTTTAGGGCATGGCTGGTCATCTTCCTTATTTATCAGACAAGTTTGACATAGATTGGGCAGGGTACCAGGGGTTGAAGGATGGTCCTAACTTTCTTTCTTTGCATCCATTCCAGCTGCCATCCAATGAAATGTAGTTGAATTCCAGTTTGAGTTAGCCAGTGCCTCCTAGTTATTGGTAGGGTTGAAAAACAAAATGAATAAGCTGGTAGGGGCCACAGTTCCAGAAATTGTTACCATCCTCAACTAGCTAAACAAATGCTATTATGGAAGATTTCACTCAGCCTGAACATGGGTGGATGGATGCTAGAAGCCAATCTAAAGACTGTTTCTTATGCTATTAGTTCAGTCACTATAGTTCACCCATGGTCAGTAAGGAGTATAACTTGATGCTCTTCTCTTCAATCATTATCGGTTGATCGAGAGCTCGATCGGGGGTGAAGGGCTTGGAAGTGAAGTGTTGTGATTCACCCAGTGAAGCATACTTCAAAGAAAAGAAAATCTTATGCACTAAACAAGGTATAGTGTGAGCCTACACATATGGGTGATGTGTTCCCCCAAAGGGCATATTATCATCATTCAAGAAAGAGAGTGATTGGAGGTGTGACCTATGTGCCATGTAAGTTAAGTAACTAGATAGTGGCAATATATTGGGGTGAGTCCCACATCCCAAGGATCATTTGGAGGAGTGTGCTCTACACCCCAATCATAGTTCATTCCCCCAATCAATCATAGATTCTTATAAATAATGCTACAACAACGTACATAAAGGGTTTTGTTCTCTTAATTAATTGTTAGTTCCATATCCTAATACATGAAAAATTCCATTAGAAATATTACAATCCCCTAATCTTGAAATCCTAAAATCTTAAATTGTGAAGTCTATTTGAATTTGAGTGGATCTAAAATTCTACTTTCTCCATATGAAGTCCAATGAGGTCGAAACCAATCAAACATCTTGAGCCAATGGTAATGTTAAAAATTTAAGTAAAAGGATGAAATGAAAAGGAGAATGTCACTTTTTCTTTAAAATTTTAATATTACCATTAATTGCATAGCATTAGTAAAGCTTGGAAAAATTGTGAAATTTTAACTAATTGCAATAACTGAAATTAAATCTCCTAACTTACGCAATTTATTTGTCCTTAGAAAATTACGAAAAATAATGATAAATTCATTGTTTTAATCTTCACAAGTTTATATACAAGAACTGAGAAAATAATGCACAGAATAAAGATGACACCAATATTGTTGGACAAATGTCCCTGGAAAAACCCTAGTGTGGGGAAAACCAGCACAACATATGATGGTTTTATATTATTTATTCATTAGCAATTTGGAAAATTACAAGAACTTGCCTGATTCTGGCAAAAAGCTCCAACAACTAATAATTCCACTGCCAAAATAGTTTGGAGATACAAAATCTCCTCTAAAAATCAATTTGGCCTCTCCCCTACAACTCACACTCCTCTTAGCTATTTGCAACAGCCTGTCGGAAACTTTCACTACCTCTTCTAGGAAATTTGTATAGCCTCTAGAAATGGCTCCCTACAAGTTGTACTACCTTCAACACTGCCCTTGGCCCACTCACTCTGCCTTTCGGTAATAGATCCGATATTGGATCACTGAAACGAGCAACTCTGCCACTCACATTACTAATTTTAGCCTCTCTTGCAAATAAATCAACCATTCTTCCTATCACCTCTTGCAGATAAATCAACCTTTCTTCCTATCACTGATACACTAGAAAATATGTGGAAATCCTCTTTGAAACCCTCATCCCAAATCTTTGTTGAAATAATTGTTGTTCGTGTCTCCCTCTACTTCAACTATGCCATTGCTATCTCTGCAACTGGGTGAGTCGAACTGCTCAAGTTTATCTCTTTAACCCCATCGATTTTCTCTTGTAATCTCATTCAACAATCAATGGCCATGATCTAATCACAATTGATGGCTAAGATGATCTTAACTCCATCAAATGACTTTTCCGAAAGTCTCTAGGGAAAAATCGATTTTCTCCAATTAATATTGATTAATTAATCTATTTCCCTCAGTTAGACTTAGGAAAATTTAATTAAATCTAATCAAGGCCTTTTCTCACGAAACCAATTCTGGGTATTAGGGAAAATGTGTTCTCAAGCCTCATAGACACCGTAGAGACAAGAACACCTATCCAAGTTACACCAACTAACACAAATCCACTTCGCAACCCTTGCAATCCCTTAAAACATTGTTAAATTTCCCTTAGTTGCACTCCAAAACCTTTGACATCTCAAAACCTATGACAAAATTGCATGAAAATGAGGCGGTATATCGATTTTAAGATGTTTTTTTTTACTGGACACATGTTCAAATTTTGGGACACTAGTAGGGCTAATGTCCAACACCATTCAAACTAGTGTCCTACGAACATGAAATGAGTCAAGCTCTTGTTGTACACGTGTCACCCACATGTCTTGTCTGACACGTGAAATACATGACACGAGGGGGGGTGTCATGTTACTTAGCTTTCCACCATTCCCCTTACTTCATACCCATCCTTTGAGTTTTTTGTCATTGATTATTATTGGCACTGTCATATCCTTATCATTGAGTCTTGGCCATAAACTTTGTCATAGAGGTTGATGTAGCTAAAAGAAAAGAAAAAGCATAAGATGGCCACAATAAAAAAAAAAAAACTAAAATGCAAATGATGGCTAAAACATTAATTAGAACATTGGGAAAATCCTACAATGAGCTCTACCCCCTTATTATCCATCACTTGATTCTCCATCACATAATAAACGAACCCTTGCATGTCCCAACCTCGATGAGCGAGTTGAATTTTCTTTAAGGGGTAAATAAAATTTCGTATCATTAAAACCAAACTTGAGCACCTAAGTTATGCTCCTTATCAAAGCATTATCAAAAGTAAGTAAAAGGCACGCTAGTGAGGGTGGGACTCATGCCTCTACTATTGCTCCCTCCACACATCTATACACTCAAGATGATGGACCTCCATCAACTGGTTCAATCACTATGGAACCTTTCGATGAAGCATTTCCCCTCCATTTCCACATTATCAAAAAAAATTATGGATTAAATCACTAATCTAGGACACGTTACCTTCTCTTAGGGGTTGAACGAACCAAATAGTATTGACCATCCATCCATTCCTCACACAGGTAGGGAACACTTACATGACTTGGTCTAGTTAGATATTTGAAGGTGGTCTCAGTTTGAAGTATTATTATGCCTGTAACAATCAAGTATAGTCCACTTCAATGCATCTATGGTCATTTCCCCATATGATTGGTAACCCACACTTGATCTTTAGATGGTTTTGCGAGGTGGTGGTTCACACAACAACAGAGTGCTTGAGGGAACATTTCATGTCTCCACTACACATCATGCCCAAGCCATTTACATTTCCTATGAGTATTGGTAGCATTGCAAATGCAGTTTTGCCCCTCTAGAGAAAAAAATTGGGCACTTTGAAGACCCCAACAAATGGTTGACACCTTAGAGCACCCTCAAATGTTGAGACATTGAGCTCCTATTTCTTGGTTTTAGAGATTCTTGATGATGTACCAAGTGGACCTAGCATTCATCCATGCTTGCCTTGACACTGTTTGATGGGCATGGCTTCATCCAAAGTCTAGATGATGGTCATCCCAAAGATGACAAGGCAGAGCTTGTACTAGCACTTGGAGCCCCAATGCCAGAGAGAGATGATGCCATGTCACCCTTCCAACCCTTGACAAGGTGACATAGAGTACCCAAAGCATGGTTTTCAAACTTGTAGGCATTTTGAGGCACTTCTTGAGGGTGTCCCCTCAATTATTAAAGGTGATTATGGTGATGGGACATTCCACTAGCCCATCCATTCACTTTCACAAGATTCATTGCCAAAAAAGGGCATGGTGTCATGTTTATGGATAGTATTGACCCACATGTGTGGGATTTCTTTTTTTCTATGTGGTTCATGGACCTTGGAGATCGGTGGTTGCTACATCCACGAAATATTTGTACCAGGAAAATCCACCTAAAGGGATCACTAACTATCAGCTCAACCACGGATCCTAACCTCGACGGTGTCGAGAGAATTAAACCCATGAATTGTTAATAACAAAGGAAATTTAACGATGAGGACTCGACCAATTCAACTAACCCTTAGGGCTCATACCTATGGGTTTTTATGGCATCCTTTTATTATTTTGAGCTATGGGGTTGATTTATAACCTCGTATTTTGATGAACACTTAAAATTAGACTTGTTTTAGGGTTTGTAGTCTAATTTTGATTTGTAAAAGTGAGTGATATGCCTCAGATAAATAGAGTAACTCACTTGACTCTATTCATCATCACACTTGAGTTACGACCTCTCTTCTAACACTCAACTTAGCCTTTATGTAACTTGCTACTCGGAAAGATGTTATTTGTTTTATATTTTTGATA
Organism: Pinus taeda; assembly: GCA_000404065.3. Taxonomy (NCBI): domain Eukaryota; kingdom Viridiplantae; phylum Streptophyta; class Pinopsida; order Pinales; family Pinaceae; genus Pinus; species Pinus taeda. Next base: position 27,657 of record APFE031028118.1, on the reverse strand, counting down.
TTTAGGATTAGTTTGTGTTTTTGAGATGTCTTTTGGGATTGAAAGAAAGCCTTTTCATGGAAGAATTGTTGATTTATTGTATATTTTCATTTTTCTATATATATTTGAATTATTTCTAGGGATTCTATATGATCCACGCCTGATAATGGAAATTGGGGAGTTAGACCAGGGTTTGCAAGTCTGAGAAGGTGTCGAGGGTTTTCAGTCAGATCCAATGTTAGAGTGCGACCACAAAAATAGTAAACAAAGGACTCTTACAATCTGAGGAAAGGTAGATAAGACTTGTATAGACAATCTGTAGACATATGGTTGTTAAAGCTAGCAACAATGTAGGTGGATAAGAAGCTGAGATCTTGGGACCTTGACGATTTGGAAAAAGGTGGAATAATAGAGAAGGAAGAGCGCATTAACTATGAGGTAGAAGCAAAAGTAGATAGTCCAATATGGGAAACCTCCCAATATTTCTTGCCTAGCTCAGTCGGTTTGTGCGACATGGATGTAGTGGGCTTATCTATGTTTCCCCAATCCTCTTCAATAGCTCTAGACACAATACAGGTCCAACGACAAGTAGACAAATTCGATGCAAATGTCCCTTTATTGGTTAACCCAAATTTGGGGTTTTCGCAAAACCTTGTCTCTACCGTGGAGGTACGAGTCCTACCCTCCTCAAGGCTTCTGGGTATTTTCTCCACACATCCTTCCCCTATCTTTTTTAATCTCTCCAGTCATGAGCTAGATTCTTTGTTGGTGGGTTAGAGTCGTTTTCTTAATTTTGGTTTGTCAAGGGGTCTGCCCACATCAAAACCATTATGCCAATCAGTTGATTCTTAGGGTTAGGTGGTTTTCAGCTAAATGCAGAGCCTTCTCTACCATTTGTTAGTTCGTTCCCTCTTCATGAAATCCTACATCCAACTACCAACAGTTTCATAAACGAAGTTTTGGCTATAGCAAGAAGTGAAGGGTGGAACTCAAATGAAAGTGTAGACAAAGTAGGCCAGGATCCATGTCCTAGAGGAAAGAAGATGATATCTCTTCCAAACAAAAACTTGGATGGAAAAGGATCCTTATGGATGACACAAAAGGCCTGGCATATTGACTCTAGCCCAGTTCTTTTCAAATTGTGGACCCCCTTGTTTGATGCAAGCAGAGAATGAATGGATGTGATCCCAATATGGTTCAATTTACAAGGGATCCCCCCTTTAATATTGGGACAACCTGATCTTTAAATACCTTCAGAATTCTTTAGGTTTTTATTTGGAACATGATACATCTTATGAACAAACAAGGAACAGGTCTATGGCCAAAATTCTAGTAAATATAATTCTATAGGATGGTCTAGCATGCATAAATTCCAATGGTAGATTCTCAACTGTGAGGGAGTCCCCTTTAGGTATCATTGATGTCACAAGTATGGATAGGTAGCAAAAGACTGCACAAAGAGCCCTGTGATTCCAAGAAGGGAAACAACAAGAATCAAGGCCCTTTAATCTCGAATTTAAGGGTTGAGGAACTGGTCTTGGATGTCCATGAACAACCAACACTAACAATAAATCCACAGTCAACACAAATATAGGTGGAAGCATCTCATTCAAAGGAGAACAACCTTCAAGGCCAAGTGGAAGAGTACTTAATGCAGTGGCCACATGAAGGTACTCAAACGTTTTAGATGTTTATTTTTTTCCTCTTCCCATGTTTCTCTTGTGTTAAGCTCATGTTAAGTTGAAAGTGGTTTTAGGGGTTTGGAATATTTTGTCTTCCCTTCTCGTTCCTTGAATCCACTTATCCCCCCCCCCCTCTAAACCCCACTTGTCGTTACCTAAGTGTTGTTTCCAATTTCATTTCTCCAGTGATTTTGGTGTCACAAAACCTTTCTAACAATGCACTATAGGAGGAAATCATGTGCAACCTTCGATCCCGAATAATTTTCCCTATCCATGAAAGAATTGTATGGGGGCTTGGTAAACTCTCTGTATCAAATCATCGGGCCAGTGGGAAAGGGAGGAAATCTCATCTATTAAAATCCAAAGAAAAGGCTCGAGAGGAACTTGCTGAAGGAAACAACAATATATTCACGGAGCACTAAGAGAAATGATAGCCCTCAACAACGTTCCCCAATGAAAATTATTTCTTTCAACTACAAGAGCTTAGCATGTTTCTCCAAAAAATATGTTTTTTGTAGATTAATTGAATTAAACAAACCTAACAAGATCTTACTTCAAGAAACTTTAGGGGATGGTTGTCTTGTTTCTAAATCACTGGAATCTATCTTGAGTGGGTGGAATTTATAGGCCTCAATGTCAAAGGTGGTTCCAAGGGTCTTATTATTGGATGGCACTCCAGACTCTCCAATTCTTAGACAATTGATTTTGGTTTAGTTATCGATTTATTATCCGAAGAACTTGAAACTTCCCTGAGTCTCATCAATATTTATGGCCCATACAAAAACTAGGTGGATTTTTGGGATAGATTCTTTTCGAAAATATTTGATCAATACAAACTCACTCATTATTGGTGTGGATCTCAACTTTTCCCTAGGCATTTCTGAACTCTAGAGTTAGAGGGCTGAGAAACAACCCCATTATGACGATCTGGAAGCACCTCAAACGGCGCAACTGCCAATGTTATGAATTCCGCAGCAACTGGGATATTCACATAGTACACATATTGTTATGCTCTTAACCTGCAAATGATACCCAAATACATAATATGCGAAGAAAAGAGACCCAGAATACAGAATATGTGAAGAAAAGATTCCCAGAACACAAAATAGCAATGAATTTATTATTCAGAGAGTAATGTTCACTTGCCTCTTCGAGGGGGAAACCTCCACTAGAGCAGAGCTCGATTACAAAATAAGACACGATGCTCCTTGCAGGGAGTTTCTATCCTTTATATATGACTCCTACGTGCAATACAATAGGCCAATACCGCGTATTACTAATACCATCTATCTAATACTACTACCCATTTGCAACTAACTCTGGTTCCGTTATTAATTGCGGATTAACCACTTACAATTATTAATATGGGCTTTATTGACTCTTTGACTATGACGTGGTCCCATTACATAGATAAGGGGGTTAGGGTGGGACCCTAACATGCCCACCCCCTTAAGACTAGCCTTGTCCTCAAGGATGAAGCTGCGGAAACTGTTGCAGAATAGTGGTTGGTTCCCAAGTTGCATCTTCTGGAGAGGTGTCTTTCCATTTGATGAGGACTTCCTTAATCATGCGGCCACGCAGTTGCTTGACTTGTGTGTCGAGGACCTGTTCCGGTTGAAGCCAGATGGATCCTTCTTCGTCCAATTCTGGGAGACTAGTCTGAATTCTGCAATTGTTCCCAATCACTTTCTTGAGGCATGAGACATGAAAAACTGGATGGATTTTTGCAGTAGGTGGCAAGGCCAACTTGTAGGCCACTTCTCCAATGCGTTGAAGTACTTGATAGGGTCCGTATAATTTGGGAGAGAGTTTCTGACATCCCTTGTCTTTGAGTGATGTTTGCTTGTATGGTTGGAGTCGTAAAAAGACCTGACCCCCTTCTTGAAAGTGGTGCTCTGAGCGATGTTGGTCTAATTGTTGCTTCATGCGGTTCTGAGCTTGATGAAGATTTTCTCTAAGATGGGCGAGCATAGTTGCGCGGTGTTGTAGGAGTTGATCCACTGCTTGGACTTTTGAGCATCCCTTGAGATATGAAGTAGGTGAAGGCGGGAGTGGACCATATACTGTTTCATAGGGGGTCATTTTGGTGGTGGCATGATAGTTGGTGTTATACCACCATTCTGCCAGAGGAAGCCACTGTACCCAAAGGTGTTGTTTTTTTGATGTAAAACACCTAAGGTAGGTTTGTAGACATTTGTTGACGGCTTCAGTTTGACCATCTGTTTGTGAATGGTAGGAAGTACTGAGTTTTAGTTGATTGCCTTGGATTCTGAAGAGTTCCTGCCAAAAATTGCTGGTGAAGATCGGGTCGCGGTCGGACACAATAGAAATAGGCATGCCATGCAATTTGAAGATCTGATCCATGAAAGTTTGAGCAACCAAGGTTGGTGTAAACATGTGGGGAAGAGCACAGAAATGAGCATACTTCGACAATCGGTCCACAACCACCATGATGACTGACTTGTTCCCTGATTTTCGAAGACCTGTAATGAAATCCATAGAAACTTCCGTCCAAATTGATGCCGGAATGGGCAATGGTTGTAATGTGGCAGGTGTGTTGACGGTTTCCCCTTTGTGGCATTCAAAAACATCACATTTGGTTACGAAGGTAAGGATGTCCTTTTTCATGCCTGTCTAGAAAAATGATCTTCTGGTGCGAGCATACGTCTTCTGAAAGCCCGAATGTCCTGCAATGGGAGATGAGTGCATCTCTGCCAAAATGCGACTTTTAAAGGTGGATGTTGGTGATATTACGACTCTGTCCTTGTAGCGAAGAATATCATCCTGCCACGAGTAGCCCTTGTTGAAATTTGGATCTGCTTGTAATTGAGAAATGAGTTGGGAGAGCTCGGGGTGTGAAAACCATTCTCTGCGAGCTTCGTCAATCCATTCTGGAATGGGGAGGGAAATAGCTAGCAGGGTACTTTCCTCCTCAAATTGGCGAGATAATGCATCTGCTACACTATTGTCTTTCCCTTTCTTGTATATGATCTCATAATCATATCCCAGCATTTTGGCTAGCCATTTATTTTGTGGTGGGGAGGATAGGCGTTGCTCCAAAAAATATTTAAGACTGTGATGATCTGTGCGGATTTGGAAATGTCGCCCCAATAAATAAGGTCGCCAGGTGTTGACTGCATGTAAGATGGCCATCATTTCCTTCTCGTATGTAGATTGGCCCTGATTCTTCCCACTGAGTTGCTGGCTTGTGAAGGCCAACGGTCGCCTTTCCTGCATTAAAACTGCCCCAATACCTGTCCCCGAAGCATCACATTCAATGACGAAAGATTTGGTGAAGTCAGGTAGTTCTAAAACTAGAGTGGAACACATGGCATTTTTTAGAGCTGTAAAGGCCTGTTGTGCTTCCTCATTTCAGAAGAATGTTTTCTTTAGGAGTTGGGTGGGGGGCTTCGCTATGCGACCATAGTTGCGGACAAATTTACGATAATAGCCTGTGAGACCCAAAAATCCTCGTAAGCTCTTCAAGGTCTTAGGTTGAGGCCATTCCTGCATTGCTTGGATCTTTTTGGGGTCCACCTTGACACCCTCACACCCCACAATTTGGCCTAAATACTCTACCTCTGCCATGCCAAATGAACACTTGGACATCTTCACGAATAATTTCTGCTTGCGGAGCAGTTGCAAGAGTAGATCTACATGCTGAAGATGTGCTGCCCACGTGCAACTATAGATGAGGATGTCATCGAAGAAGACAAGGACAAATTTCCTGAGATATGGTTTGAGAATGTGGTTCATAAGGCTCTGAAAAGTAAAGGGGGCATTACAAAGACCAAATGGCATGACCAGGAATTTATAGTGGCCTTCATGAGTTCTAAAAGTAGTCTTGGGGATGTTGACTTCCTTCATGCGAATTTGGTGATACCCTGAGCGAAGATCTAGCTTCGTGAAAAATTGAGCCTCATTGAGTTCATCCAACAAATCATCAACCACTGGGATGGGAAATTTATCTTTGACTGTCAACTTATTGAGGGCCCTAAAGTCGGGACACATCCGCCACTCCCCATCTTTCTTGAGCACCATGACCACTGGGGATGAATAAGGACTAATGCTGGGACGAATGACACCAGCTTCCAAAAGTTCCTTGATGATTTTTTCTATTTCATTCTTTTTGGGTGAACGGATATCTGTATGGGCGCACATTTGGGGGTTGGGCCCTTGGAACCAAGGTGATGCTATGATCATGTTCCCCTCGCGAGGGTGGAAGCTCATGAGGCTTGTCAAAGACCGGCAAATGGTTATTTAAAATCTGTTGCATCTCAGGATGAATTGGCGGCGGCTTGGTTTCGACTACCTGGATGGCATTAAATTGAGCTACAACTCCATGATTGCCCTTTTTTAACAATTTTTCCATCCTATGCGAGCTGATGATAGAGGGGGCTCCCATCTGGAGTCCACGGAGGGTCTGTGTGTAGTTGTTCTGCTTAAAACTCATATATAACTCCTGGAAATCCATTGTGATTGGCCAAAGAGTGCGGAGCCAGTCAGCTCCAAGGACAATGTCGAAACCCCCCATGTGTATGGAAAACATGTGGGTTTTCAACTGATAATCCCCCATTTGAAGTTTGACATTTTCACAGCGGCCTTCACATTTCATTGTGCCTCCATCTGCAATTTGAACTTGGAATTTAGAAATAGCTCGTACAAAACAATCCACTGCTTCTGCGACTTTTTGATGGATGAAATTATGTGTGCTTCCACTATCAATCAAGACTACTACTGGGCGATGTTTAATAAAACCTCCGATTTTGAGAGTTTGAGGGGAAGAAATCCCTGCCAAAGCATGCAACAAAATAACTGGTTCGTCAGAGACATTGTCCTGTTAGTTGTCTTTTTCAAGCGGCTCATGTTCCTCCAGTGGTGGCTCTTCCTCTATTGAGCTGTAGTCAGTGGCATCAATTTGAAAAAAAATGGTCTCCTTGCATTTATGCCTTGAGGAGTATTTTTCATCACAGTAGTAACATAGGCCTTGTTTTCTTCTTTCGGCCATCTCCGCAGGTGACACCTTTTGGACTTTAAGTGTTTGAGTCGTGTTGTGAGCCTGTGGGGGGCGACCTTTAGCGGAGAAATTTGGGTGACTGTATTGGGCTGCTAATGCATGCTCCACGTTGCGAGCTACCTTGCAAGCCTCCGTCCATGTGGGAGGGTGGTGCAGTAGGACTTGGGCTTTGATAGCTTCTTTAAGACCGCTGATAAAACATTCCGTGTAGAACCCCTCTGAGAGACCCCAAGTGCGGAAGGCTAAGGCTTCAAAATCTGTAATATATTCATCCACTGTACCATTCTGTCGGAGCTTATTAAGACGACCCAAAAAAGATGATTCCTGGTCAAAGCGGTCTTGAAGAGCTTTGGTGAATTTGGGCCAAGTCCTAAAAGGTCCAGTGCAACATTGCTGCCATTCCCACCATTGCCACCATTCATTGTCCAAGTACATGCTCCGCAACATAAGCTGAGTCTCATCATCGAAGATGCGATTTAGTTTGAAATATTGCTTCATTTGTGCTATCCATGCCGACCGGTGAGAACTGTCAAATTTATGCATATCCAACTTGGGAGGTCGCTAACTGGGTTGTGGGTGGGTGTGCCAGACGTGAGGAGAGTGGCTAGACTCACCCTCATTGTGTTCATGGCCATTATACTCCTCCTTGTGGGCTTGCTCCTTGCTCTTCGGGACTATTTTGTTGACCATGCTACATAGTCTGGTGAGCTGAAGGTCGAGGTTATGCACTGAATCTTCAAGTTTGTCCATCCATTCATTGGCCATCGCTTGAGCTCTAGTTGCTACCATACACCAACCAGATTTTTTGAAAAGTGGGACCGCCTAAAAAAAAAATTCACCAAGAAGTGAATGGTACCACCGTGCTCAGCTCCTCATCCTGATTCTGATGGGCTAGATCACCAATAAGCGCCCCGAAAGATCTCATAATTTTTTTCTTTTTTTTCCTGAAAACTCCTAACGGAGTTTTATTCCTCCCTTATCAATACTGCAGTGGCCAAATTCTAAAAATGTCAATGAGGCCAAAAGTCCTGCGAAAATTATACTTCGGTATAGGAACCCTTCACAACGACTCTGATCTGGTGGATCTGAGAGATCTGAATGGCGGATCTGATAGTGCTGGGCGGCAGAACTGACTGCTTCTGCGGATCTGATGGATCTAATAGATCGGAATGGATGATTGGGACCAATGTCTGCTGCTGCTGCACTCCTTTGCACAAGCGGATCTGGAAAAGATAATGATAGAAAAGGGAACTAGGGTCTTGAGGAGTCTCAGGTGCTACAGATCGCAATATACATAAGGGTCTGGCAGTAGTACTCGGCCCAATGGTTTAGGGCTCTAACTAAGGAGGATCGACCGTACCCTTAGCCGTACAACTCGACTACCCTATCGTACGGGCGAGTAATCTCTCTGAGTGCTGTTCTCGGTGTATTGTAGCCGCGAGACAGCCGACGGTTTATCTATGGTGAGGTTTCAAAGGATCCTAGGGGGCTTCCGATATACCCAGAGGGTACGTGGAAGACATTCCGTGCGCGGTTCTGTCTAATGCGCTACTACTCGAAGGGGTACCCACAGGGGTTACAAGGGAGTCCAACAGACGTGACCACCTGTTGTATTTATTGCGTGCATGCCTCCCCAAATTCGCAGATTTATGCGCTCAATGATAGATCCTGTGGTTTAAAGACGCCGGAACACGTCTCTAGCCAAAAAAAAAAATTGCTACGAAATGGAGATCCCATCGGCCCTGGAAAGTGCTCTGATACGACTTGTTATGCTCTTAACCTGCAAATGATACCCAAATACAGAATATGCAAAGAAAAGATACCCAGAACACAGAATAACAATGATTTTATTATTGAGAGAGTAATGTTCACTTGCCTCTTCGAGGGGGCAACCTCTAATAGAGTAGAGCTCGATTACAAAATAAGACACGATGCTCCTCGCAGGGAGTCTCTATCCTTTATATATGACTCATACATGCAATACCACGGGCCAATACCGTGGTATTAATAATACCATCTATTTAATACTACGACCCATTTGCAACTAACTGTGGTTCCGTTATTAATTGCGGATTAACCACTTACAATTATTAATATGGGCTTTATTGACTCTTGACTATGACGTGATCCCATTACATAAATAAGGGGGTTTAGGGTGGGACCCTAACATTTTCAATGAAGTATGAATACCCAATATTGAACTAATGGTTTTCTAAAATACATTTTTTCTCTTTTACCTAAATTTTATGTGCCTATAGTAGCTGAAGTGTGCTATAAACATCTTATAGATTTTCTACCCAATATTTAATAAATACCAAAATATCATCAAGATAAATTACCAAGAACTTTCCTAGGTGTGACTTGAACACATCATTGATTAATCTCATAAATGTGGTTGATGCATTTGTCAATCCAAATGGCATGACTAGCCATCAAAATAGCCCAAAATTTTCCCTGAAATTAGTCTTCCATGTGTTTTGTGTATGCATGTGAGCTCGATGGTAGCTGAATGTAAAATCTATATTTGTGAAGAAGTAAGCCCCTTGTAAGTGGTCCAACAAATCCTCAATCTTGGGCAAGGGATAATGGTTTTTAATGGTATCTTTATGAAAGGTAGTATAATCTGTAACTATATTCCATTCGTAATCATCCATTTTTGGAATAATGAAAGAAAGAGGTACACTTGGGGAGGGCGAAGGTTGAATATGTTCTCATGCCAACAATTGTGCAAGTTTGTGTTCTATGTTTCTTGTCTCTAGAGGAGCGAGGTGATAGGATGAAGAATTTAGAAAAGAAGCACCGGGAATAATATCGATTGTGTGTTCAATAGATGATGTTGGGGGTAGCCCCATGGGCTGTGTGAATATATCTGTGATTTATTGAAGAAGGGGAACCATATCAAGGGGTACTAGATTAGTGAGGTTATATAGTTGGACAGGTTGAAACAGACATAAGGAAACACATTGGTTCAAACCAACTTTCTTAATGGGAGCTTTGTTAGTAGGAGGCTATGTTGGTTTAAGTGAAGAGGATGTAAGTACATAGGTACAACCCTCATGCTATAAGTGATATTGGTGATATTTAGTATGAAAAACAACATGCATATTTGACTAATATGGGATTTCGAGTAATATATTAACATAATCGAGAGGAGAAACATCATATATTGTAGTATCTCGAAAAGCACAAATAGTAAAGGTCATTACACAATGTTGGGAGACAACAAGATGAGGGATTTCCTTTCTTACCCGACCAATCTAATACATGGCTAGGTGTGGAGTGGTGGGGAGGTTAAAGTGTTGAACCAAGTCCTAGGCCAAAACATTCTTTCGACTCTCAATGTTGAGGAAAAGAACAACCAATTCCTGCTTGATATGAAAATTATGGGTAAAAAGAGGTGCAACAGAGGTCCATTAGTAGACATGAGGATGAGATAGAGGTCACCTTCAATAGGATTGTTGAGAGAAATAACTATAAGAGGAGGGGAATTTGGTTGCTCAACCTTGATAAAAAGAGTCTTGTTGCTACACATACTTTTAAGTGCTAAAAAATTGGTAGAATTATGTGAATTGGTCTTATTGAAGGTACACGTGTAGGTATTGTGAGGCCTACATATATTGTCTAAACATGCTATGTTTTGTAATTTTAACTAGAATCTGATGATTTTTTCTATTTCAAATCTTAACTTTTGTTGTTTAAAATGGGTTTTTGACTGTATATATGGATTCAACACCCTGAAAAACCATTGGGGAACTTGTATTGTGGAAAATTTACTACTCAAAATTGTGATTCCAGGAAATTCCTACCAAATCCTAAACAATTTAAACCAGAAAATACACTAGAAAACCTTCAAAAACATAGCACAAATAGACTACAACATTAATTATTACTTACTATCCATGACATAACCTTTATTATAATATTATTAATTATAATCACTGAATGTTCTATAAAATTGCCAAAGCCTACACAACATTTACTAAAATATCATTAATTGTAACCACTTAATGTTGCCATGGTCATGAGATGTCTAATTTATGAAATTTCTAAAAATAAAGTCATAGGTCTCAAGATAGTGTGATAACAAAGGGGATTTGAACCTTGGATATCTAAGGCTTCTAAAGACTGACATTGTTCTTATAAAGAAATAAAAAATACATACAACAAGATTCTTTTTATTATTAACTACTTTTAGTTTATAAATACAATAAAATTAGCACAAAATTATATTATTTTATATTATTTACGATATACATGGAAATATTTTATTTATAGCCAATATTATAAAAAACACTACTAATATTATCTTAATATTATCTTAAAATATTTCGTATCAATTTAATGTTTAAATTATAAATATTTATATATTTTATTTTATTAAAATTATGCATCAAATCATATGAGCATAATAGGAATTACATACACCCATTATACTACGTTGTCAAAAAGAAAAGCCTTGAACTAACTTGTTAATAACCCCTCATGCTATATATGAAGAATGCCGCAAGGTTGTGAGGTGCCATAAAATGGTAGGAATACAATTACTCATATAATAATAATGCAATCTAATCATCACAATGCTTAAATGCTTAAAAGATATCATTCTTTTATTTAAACACACAGATGAGAAAAGGGAGGAGGTGACAGGGAAAAGAAGCTAGCGCTGACTGTTGCAGATTCTTTGGTTATAAAAGTATTTTAAATATGATTCAGTTAGCCGACTAACGTAGCTTGATTTTAAAGATGTACTAATTTCATAAGTTTGCTATATCTACATCATTGTGCAGCCGTGAAATCACAAACGAAGGAGCGGAAAGGTCTCTGAGAATTGTCGCGAAGCCTTGGGATCACAAACGGAGAGGAGAGACAGAAGAGAGGCTAAAAGCACAAGGCTGTTCCCATCTAAAACAGAAGGATTACTTCATAGGATAACAACATGGCGGTTTTGCAAGAGACAAAGTTGAAACTACCAAAAGCTAGATTGCCAACTTCATTTTCATTCACAAATAGCATTGTTAAAATGACGGTGGGTTCGAAATCTGAAAGTTCATCCACACAAAGCAGTGTTAAATCTGAATGTTCATACGCACAGTGCAGTGTTAAATCTGAAAGTTCATTCACACAGCGAAGTGTTAAATCTGAAAGTTCATCCACGCGGAGCAGTGTTAAAATACCTGTAGGGCCGAACTTTGAAAGTGCATCCACAAGGAGCAGTGTTAAAATGCAGGTGGGTCCGAAATCTGAAAGTTCATCCACAAAGAACAGAGTTAAAATGTCGGTAGGTCCAAAATCTGTAACATCTTGTGCAAGATCCCGGGAACGTCCATTAAAAGAGAATTCTACAAACCCTAATTCAAAGGCTATTTGTCGGACAAAAGCAAGAGATGCTGCTGGAAGGGTTTTGTCCAAAGCCCCTAATGGGTTCAAGCCTAAGCAAGAATTTAATTCATGCGATCCAATTTTACCAGTTGGCTCTGTTTTGGATGATGATCAGCCAGGCTTGGATCTTTTCAAAGGTCAGCATTATGACAGGGCATTGGCGGAGTTGAATTTGCAGCCTGAGAAACCGTCACCTGAAAGAAACATTATCGCCTCCTCGGTTGGTACCCAGGAGAAAACAGAAATTGTCTCCCATATTGATGGATCCAGGTACAAGGCCATTCAAGAGGCGGTACTTGTTCTTCATCCTTCGGATGCCACTGGAGCTATGTCATGTGGAAATGTGGCTGGGAATTGGAAGAAAAGTCCAACTGATATAGATTCAGAAGACAAATGTTTCACTCCTTCAAAGGAGAGAATTGGCTCAAACAGTGTATTGTCCAGTGCTACTGCTTCTATACGTCTAAATGACTGCTTAAGTAGCTACGTAGGTGGGAAACTCCGGTTTCAAAATCAAGAGTGTGATAGAATCTCATCGCATTCTTCTGTTTTGACACAAGGCTTGGATGAGACTGAGACGGAGCTTGGAAAGTTCAACTCAAATGGGTTAAGTTTTCATGATTTTTTGAGTGAAGCCAATAAAATTGGTGACCATCTGCTTTCTTGCTCAGCTGGGTCAGTATTGTATTGTAAATCTTGTAGTTACGGTCATGACAAACTTGCTCCTAGATGTCCAGACTACCAGGATGAAACCAGCTTCGATTCCAGTCACCTCCAGCTTCATTTTCCAGTCACCTCGTCCTTTCTCATCTATCTATTTAGTTGAGGTTGAAGTATTGATATTGTGATAATTAAATTGCATTTTTATAATGGTAATTCCATTCCTATTTTTATGAACTTCAGCCTGTTTGAATTTCATGTATGGCTTATTATTATAAATGAGGAGTATAATTATATAAATTAAATTGATAAACATAAAAAAAATATGCTAATATTATATTATTATTTTTTTATGTTATTAAAATTGAAATAATATATATATATATATATATATATATATATATATAATATATATAATAAGTTGTTTTTAGTGAGATTTTTTGAAGTTTTTTTATGAGTTTTTCTGGTCTAATTTCCTTAAAATCTGGCAGGAATTTATTGAAATCACAAGCTCCATGGGTAACCCTTGTTTTCATATTGATGATATAAAAAACTAGCATTACCTATCCCTTTTAGCTAGCTTCAATAAATGTAACAAGTATTGCACATTCCATTAATAACTAATGGGTTAGAAAGACTGATTCGTTGGTATATTTCTAGCGTGGTTAACTCTTCTTAAACACAATTTGAAATACCCGAGAAGTATGGATGCATTGTAAAGTTATTTGAAACATCTCTGGAGTATGTATGAAGATTGAATGTAACTAATAATTCACTATGCTCATTCACAAAACATCATTCATAAATATTAATGAAATACTCCATTGGCTGTAATTGGCGAAATTCTCTAATTAGGCACGGGTTGGGTTTGAAAGAATAAATATTTCATAGCACGGGGAAGTTTAATGGCTACAATATCATATCTTTGCAATTCACTTTTTTAATGTATTTTCTATGTGCTAGTTTTTCTTTTGGAATCTCAGATCTACAATTTTCTGTTAGCAATAATAATAGTGGTATTTAAGTTTTGATTTTTATGGTTTTTTTTTTTTATTTATCAAAGAGGGTTTATTTGGTGTAATATTTTTTTTGGTTAAAGTTTTGATTTTTACATATGTTGAAATTTTTTTAACAATATTTTTGTATAAATTTCTTATATGTTTTTTTTACATATTTTAAAATTTCAATGGATGATGTTTGTGATTAAATTATTCAGGTGCTTCTTCCAACATTGATTGTGAGGATCAAATTTCCAAGCTTGAAGACATCTTATATTCCAAGGTAGTTTAAAAAACCATTTGAACTAAGTAGATATTCACTATTTTAAAGATTGGATACTTCACCATTTTTAAATATACATTTCTAATAGTAATATCACAAATGGATTTAGGTATATGTTCCACAGCATAAGGCTGAGTTGGAAGAATTTGTTGCTACTCCTAGCCAAAGGATTATATATTACCATAGTCCAAGTTCATTTCATGATTCTTTGAAAAAGAACTTTGAAAAGGTTATACATCAACTCTTTCTAGTACAAAAATTCATATTTTCTATTTCTCTATGAATTATTTTCATAAATAGTCATGCGTTTTTTTTGTGTATGCAGTTAATCCAAGATAATTTCATTCACAATCAATTGGAGGATGAAGAAAATGCCAATGACAAAACAAGAAAGGAATTGCAGAAAATATGTGGAAATATTAATTATGCATTGAGAATTTGGGATTTCTATGTGCTTATGAGGTATGTTATGTAATTCAATTGGCTTATAATTTAATTAAATATATTTATTATTAAAAATTAAATAGTTTTTAAAGATAATATTTTATTGGCTAATATCTTTTCTACATATTATCTTTTCTTATAATTATATCATTTATAATTATTTTAAGTTATAAAAATTAATATTTAAGTTGGCAATGGAAGAATACTCGGGTATCTTAAATTTCTCAATATCAGAGTTTTTCATGATAAAACTAGTTGTAAACTTTCATGTTGCCAGATGCAAAAATATTGACGCCATATCATCTTATCCTAAGTAGGCTGGTTGAAGCAAAGTTCTGTTGGTTTGGCCATTTTCGAAACTTAGGTCGGTCAATTTTATTGTAAATATAAACCCTCAAATTCTCTAATTTAATTTCATTTACTTGAAATAACCTTGTTAAATTCAATTAGCGCATATACCCCATGTAACTCAATGAAGTTTACAATAAAAATTACAGGTGAAAATATTATATATTAGCGAAACATATATACCCATTCTAAATCATTAAATTACCATGGAAAATGCTTTGCTATGATATCTCTCTGAGATATGGAAGACGTCCACCCGTAACATCTTTTACTGATAGGTGAAAAATTCTAGTTGCCTCTACCTCATACACTTTGTGCTAGATATTGATCACATAGAGACTTAGGTGAAATATTTTATGAGAGTGTTTCTGATATATTAACAGTGAACTATTGATGCAATATCATCTTATCCTAATTAGGCTGGTTGAAGCAAAGTTCAAAACCTAGGTCGGTCATTACAAGTGTGCAGTGTGGCCCAAACTGATTGCCACGTTACTAATACGCGTTACTAATACGCGTTCTCATCTCTTGTTCACTCTTAGAAAGCTCCACTTACAATATAGCCTTCACACACACATTCTGCTACTTGATATTCATCATTCCCTGTGATATTCATCATTCCCTATGAATTTCAACCATGACTACCATGATTTTCTTGACGGTTTTATTTTGATACATTGAGTTGTTTGTATTGTGGTATCAAAATGCATTGTGGTATCTAAAAATTAGGAGTTCAGTAACTGTGTTATGGTTTGCAGGGTATTAGAATAATCCACGGACTTGAAGAAAAAGGTTATGGCAATGGAGAAGCCAAGAGGTAGTGTTCGGTTTGATGGTCCAAACGTGGATGTTCTGGTGGACTTGGGCCATCCTCTTCTCAGCAGGGTGGTTGATGGTTTTATCGAAGTGGATGGGGTAAGTACAGGCTTCACTTTATTTGCCTTTTTCATTTTTTTTCTTCCCTTCTGATGTTTGTGTAGATGATTATGATGTTGGTTTTGGGTGTGTGGTTTTTGCCCAGATTATCTAAAAATTAGGAGTTCAGTAACTGTGTTATGGTTTGCAGGGTATTAGAATAATCCACGGACTTGAAGAAAAAGGTTATGGCAATGGAGAAGCCAAGAGGTAGTGTTCGGTTTGATGGTCCAAACGTGGATGTTCTGGTGGACTTGGGCCATCCTCTTCTCAGCAGGGTGGTTGATGGTTTTATCGAAGTGGATGGGGTAAGTACAGGCTTCACTTTATTTGCCTTTTTCATTTTTTTTCTTCCTTTCTGATGTTTGTGTAGATGATTATGATGTTGGTTTTGGGTGTGTGGTTTTTGCCCAGATTGGTGCTTTGGGTGTGTGGTTTTTGCCCAGATTGGTGCTCTGAATGCTGCCTCTCAAGATGCCTACAAGTTGGTTTTGCAAGGTGAGGAAGAGTTGGACATAATTTTTTTATATGAGTTTTCTATTGTGTTGTATTATTGATGAGAAATATTTTGGTTTTTGCAGAAGAAGCCAGCAAGGCTTCGTTCGAAAACAGGGTATGAGCTTTATTTTTGTGCTCGTAGTTTCTGTATTTTGTGTGTTATTCCCAATAAAATCTCAGACAGGTTTGATTTCTGTAGTTTCTGTATCTTGTGTTGTGTTCTACCCAACAAAATGTCATAGACCAGCACTTTCCAGTCCCAAATTGATCCAAGTCCAAAAGTAATATGACGCACTCCATGCGAATAAATTACTAACTCGGGTTAGATGCTTGGCTAAGTGGTGGTGGGGAACGTGGGCTACATTGCGACCCTTGTGTGTCATCCTTACAGGTTCTTTTATTCTTTTTAATTTTATGTTTATTATTTATTTTATTTGTGTTCCCATCTGTCTGGAAAATTGCAACACCGTGTCATTCATTATAATTCTATGTTTATTATTTATTTTATTTATTTTCATTAATTTTTAAAATTTATTTCGTGTTGTTTGCCGATGGCAATGAGCAACTCCTGTGTCATTAAAAATTTTCTGATTAGAATTTTTAACCGCCCTTAAAAGCTCATGATTTCCTGACTTCTCCTCACAAAACAATAAAATCTTTGATTTGGCGTATATTACAGAAGGAAACTGGCAGAGTCCTAGAAGATGGCCATTATTTATGGAAAATTGCTCCTATTCCAGGAGTTTGATTTTGAGGTTGTGGTAAAGGCGAGAAAGCTCAACGTATGACCTGATCACTTATCTTGGTTGGAATATGGAGAATCAAGAGTATATGTAGATGATAAACTTTTGGATGCTTACTTGTTGAGAATTGAAGCTATTTCCAACTACTTTGGAGATATTGCATTATTCCTCAGTACAGGTACCTTTCCTGGAGACTATTCCGCAATTCAGCCATCATGAAAGAGGTCATATGGTTGATAATTTAAATAAATCGATATGTCATTTTTATTTTATGTGAAATACTATATATTCAAATAAAAATAAAAATAAAAATATTAAAATAGAAATAAATTAAATAATATTAATTTAGAATATCAAGTGAATGGATATACATTTAAAGTAAAAATAACTAATTTTCTTTATCTAATGATTTTGTTTTTATCTATATAACTTCGTTTTTATCTATATAACTTCTAAGTAAAACCTTTCACTGTGATATATATAGTTTATCTTTTTTAATTTTTTAATGTTTAGGAAGATTACATCTTCATCATATAAATCTAAATCTAGATGTCATTTATTAAGAAATTTAGGATTCATTGAAATTATAAATTTAAAGTGCACTATACACCATCTAAATATCCCAAATTAAAAAAAAAAAATACTGAATCCTCATATATAATAAAAAAAATCAATTTAAACAACATAAATCAAAATTTCATTACAATTTTTTCATTAAATTATAACCCAAAACAATTTCATTACAGTTTTTTCACTAAATTATAAACCAAAAAAAGCAACTCCTTTTCCTTCCTGATTTTTAGTTTTTCATGGTTTCTCTATTATAAACCAAAAAAAGCAACTCCTTTTCCTTCCTGATTTTTAGTTTTTCATGGTTTCTCTATCTGTAAAGATCATGGGCCATGTGATTGAATTATTTTCTTTCCTTTGCCGCGTTAAACTATGAAGTGATTATTTCTTTCCTTTGCCGCGATAAAGTATGAACGAGATGAGCCTTGCCCGCAACGACCTACGCGGATCAGCTAGATATATAAATGAGACGTATATGTACCAAGGCAAGTCCAGACTCAATTTTATCTAACCAAGGGAGGGTAGGTCCGTGATCAGTAGTCAGACTTATTGGGCCGTCCCACTCAGATGGAAAATATCGAGTATTCACCTCTCCGGTATCAGAGGAATACACCTGCGCGGATGCCGATGATAATTGTTGACCTGTGTACAGCAGGCTGTTGGACCAAGGTCTACGGGGAAAAGCCACAACCTGAATGGGTGCACCTATTCTGTCACACCCTGGATATCATACCCATGAATTCGTATATTGAGATGGAGTTCTGCCATGGCATGAGTGAATGGGATATCTTGTGTGAAGGATTCTTTTTCACCTTCACATTTGAGGATCATTGGTGGGATACTATTGATGATGCGCTGCAAGTAGAAAAAGCAGTTATCTTCAAAATACCTCAGGTGCCAATGGAAGTGCTGCAGCCGAAATGCGTGACCCAACTAAGCTGTGCACTATAGTGTTACAATGTAAACATTGAGGAGGATGATGAAGATCCCCAAAAAATCCACATCCCAGACACTGAAGGCTATCACGAGGTTCAAGGACCATTGATTGAAGATCTTGACATCACTGCTCCGGTCAAAACAAATAAAGTAAACATTGGGACTGAGGCTGAACCAAAGTATGCAACGCTCTGTGACTATTGGGATGATGCCACAATGGATAAGGTCACTGAGTTGCTTTGTGAGTACCAAGACTTATTCCTGACCAAGATCACTGACTTGAAAGGGATCGTTGGCGATTTAGGGATGATGAGGATCACCTTGAAACCTGACATGAAACCAGTTAAGGAGAGGCCTTACCGCTTGAACCTGAAGTACAAGGAAAAGTTCTATGTAGAATTAGACAAAATGCTCGCGGCTAGGATTATTGAACCGGTGGAAGAATCCGACTGGGTAAGCCCTTTGGTAGTATAGGAAAAGAAGCAAAAGGGTGAGATAAGAATATGCTTGGACCTCAGGAAATTGAATGATGCCTGTATGCACAACCCATTCCTCACCCTGTTCACAAATGAAGTATTAGAAAATGTTGGCGGACAAGAAGCATACTCTTTCACAGACGGGTTCTTAGGGTACCACCATATGAAAATTACGCCGAAAGACAGGAGCAATACCACCTTTGCAAATAAATGGAGCTGCTTTCAATACACCGTTATGTCGTTTGGGTTGAAGAACACGCCAAACATATTTTCATGCATAGTTGTTGTCACATTCAAAGAATACATCCACAAGTTCTTGCAGGTCTATCTGGATGATTGAACTGTTTTTGGATTGGTTAAGAACCACGTAGAAGGCTTATGCTTTATGCTGAATACTTGTTGACGACACCAGATTGTGCTGAACCTTAAGAAGTCTACATTCCTTGATCCCTTTGGGAACCTACTAGGGTATGTGGTGTAGAAACAGGGACTAATGGTAGATCCTGCAAAGATTGCAGTAATTCTAAATTTGGAAGCACCACGAAGTGTGAAATAGTTTCACGCTAACTTGGGACACACATGATACTATAGGAAGTTCATTAAAAGCTATGCCTAGGTCACTGTGCCAATGGATAAATTGTTGAAAAATGATGTCACATTCTGTTGGAATGATTACTACATGAAGAGCGTGGATGTATTAAAAGAGAAATTGACCTCCACGCCAATCCTAGTCTTCCCAAAATGGGATTTCATGTCCATGTTGACACATCGTGTATAGCGCTAGGAGCAGTACTGACACAAGAGGCTGGAGAGGGCTTGAATCACCCTATCACGTTTGCGAGTTCTAGGTTGTCTAAATCAGAAAATAACTATTCCACAACCGAACGTGAGTGCTTTCCTATGGTGTACACTCCAAAAATACTAGCGCTATTTACTGGGAGGACATTTCAAGATGTATATAGGCCATTCTGCGCTAAAATACTTGGTCAATAAGCCTATATTGGGGGCGTGCATCTATAGGTGGCTCTTATTGTTTGAAGAATATGACTTTGAGGTCATGGTAAAGCCTAAGCAATTGAACGCAAGACTGGATCACTTGTCACGTATTGAGACAGGCAAGAAACCTACTAGTATGGAGGAAGGATTACCTGATGCACAACTCTTTGCTATGTGTGTTGTGGATGAAAATTTCAAATATATAATCCACTTTCTGACAATAGTGACTGCGCCAAAGGAATACTTCATTCAACAGAAGAAGAAATTGGTGGTGCGCATGGTAGATTTTTTTTGTCATTGTGGGGCACCTAAACAAAATGGGAAATGATGAGATATTGCGAAGGTACATACCTAAATTTGAATGAAGTCAGATCGTCTTAGAAGCACATGGGGGCACTATAGGAGGACACTATGTAAGATGAGCAACAACATAAAATATTCTTCAGGATTCAAAAGCACACTCTAAGGCCTATGATATCTATTAAATGACTGATAATCCATCACGAAGGGACAAGATGCCTTTGCATCCACAAATGATGTTGTATCCCTTCGAAAAGTGGGCAATCAACTTTTTGGGACCTATCAAACCTAAAGGAAAATGAGCGTGTGTTACATCATCACCACGACGGAGCACCTGACATGCTGGGTGGAAGCGCAGCCGGTCAAAGGACGCACAACTACTATGGCTGTGAATTTTTTGTTTGAACACATGTTGACCTGATTTGGTTGTCTGAAGATCTTAATGAGTGGTCACTGTACACATTTCCTAAATGAAGCCATCAGCATGCTCACAGAAGAGTTCCAGGTGTATCATCACAAAAGCACACCATATCACCCATAAGCCAATGGGACAGTAGAAGAATTCAACAAAATACTGGAGACTACACTAACCAAAGTGTGCAATGCACAACGAAACGAGTGGTACCTACTCATACCTGTAGTACTATGCGCTTATATAACCACATGCAAGACACTGATGGGACAAACACCTTTTTGGTTAGTTTATGGCGTGGAAGCTATCATGCCAATGGAGTATATTGTACCTAGTCTACAAATAGTTGTACTCACAGGTATGACAGACCATGAAGCTCTGGAAGAAAGGCTCATGCAACTTGAAGAACTTGAGGAGGAATGGTTCTTAGCTGGTTTTCATCAGTAGGTACAAAAGCATCGTGAAAAGGCCTCACACGATTGCCATATTAAGTTGCGCACCTTCAAGATAAATGACTTAGCGCTGCTGTATGATAGTAAGTTTGAAAAGTTATATTGTTTATGTGGAAATTATTATGCATATTAAAATAGTATGGTGATGGTCATGTAGAATTTTTTGATGATATGGATGTGGGACCTTCCCCCTTTTCGATTCATTACACACTCCTAGTTTTTAGAAGCCTACTTTCATTTTCCTTTCCTTTGATTTCATTGCGCCTACGATTAGTTATGAAAACTAAATATTTAAAGAAATGAAAATATTTATCTAACTGTTATGAGCTCATCTTGAGTACAAATATTGGTTCTTACAAGGAAGACATGATCCCTCAATTGCTACACAAATTGGTATGAAATAAAATTTATTCTTCACTTGGGTATTTGATTTTGTTCTTAGATATTTGTATCTTACAAACTTTGGTTTGTAGGGCTTCATTTAAATATAAGCATTGATGGATGATAAACAATCTTTCTTGTTGTTAGAGGTATCTTTCATTTGAATCATTGATGATTAAAATATGTTGCACTTTTGTTGATACTGATACATTCACTCCTTTTTTCAGTTGTAGATCATTGCCTAAGCACTTTTTTTGAATCAGTTGTAGCAAGATTTAATTTTTTTTGTTCACAGTTGTTAGAATTTGACTTATGTGGCCTTGAAAATGTGGGCATTCGTTAAGGGATCTAAAGTGTAGATTCTTTAATCTGCTGATTTTGTTTTTATTATATCTAAATATTATTCTTTAAATTAATCAATAAAGGATCTCCTGTTGGTTTTTCCATCTACTGTTCTTATTTTTTTATATATTTCATCTTCTTGATTTCTATGACATGTGTATTTTTTGGGCATGGAATCCCCCCCAACGCATGTTTGGGGCTCAAATCCCAAGTTTTAACCCAATATTGTTGTAAGGACTCCAGGAATTGTGGGCGCAGAGTGCGAAATGTATGATAGAGTCAGAGGGTTGTCTGCCCTAGTTTTGTAATGTAATGTCAGCTGAATAGACCTACCTATGGTTCACAGACAATGGGATTGTATAAATAGTGCGAGGCTCTAAGAAGAGAAGAACAACAAGTAAACTAAGGGATTGAGTCACAAGGGTAAAGTGTGCCTTTGGGTCGTAGAGTAGGAGAAGGCTTTGTAGCTGAGTGCGCAAAGGCCTAGTAGTCCACAGCTGAGTACACAGTCCCCTGTAGCTGAGTGCACAGGGTAGAGTCAAGTCTCTAACCAAAGAAGGAATTAATAAAGAGAAGTTTTATCATAATTATGTGTATCTGTTCTTGGGTTGATGCATGTTTGATATAATTTGCAAATATACTGTTTATTTATTGCGCGCACCTGTATGAATGGTTTATGTTGTTAAGTATAACTTAGAAGCACACAAGTAGGCTAAAATAATCAACTAACAATGAAATACTAGTAAGGACTTGGGTAATAACAGCATTCGGCTGCTGAGTAGGGCTGCGTGAAGGCAGTATATCAGGCTGCGAGGTACGAGAAAGTGTGCATCGTGACGTGTGCACAGGGTCAAAATACAAACCACTTGAACTCATCAGACATCTCCAGGGTGTGGAAACCTAGTTCTAGCACCCTCCCATACTGCTTCGAGTGAGACCTCAGTCCGCGCTCTGTGGACTATTGCCGAAAGGACCAGTAGTACCAAGATTTGTTTGGCTAACTTAACTCTGAACCTGGGTTAGGCCCCAATAAGCCAACAATATTATACATTGTATATTTAATATTTATGGAACTTTACTTTAAACATAGGTAGTAATGTATTTGTACTCAACTTTTATTAAGTTCTTTTATGATAATATTTATATAGTTTCAATCCATTGAACATCTTTAAATTCCTTATATGTATTTTACTCTTCCATTTGTTTTCTTGACATACATATCTTAGTGGTGTTCTGTAAATATTTTTATCTTTTGTTTACTTTGAATTTGTATATCATTTTTAGAACTTTATAAACCAGATACCATTCCTAGATTCTTGGCTTATCCAACTAAGAATTCATAAGGGTTTAAATTGATTTGCGTATTAAGAAAAATTTCACAAAAATTTCTACACTAACTGAGTAGTTTGTCAGCCACTTTGCATAGTATATTCAACAACCACAAATCTAACATCTCCCTAAGGAAAACAAGGAGTACAAAGCACATCGTTCTTAAAAAAACAATAAAGGAATAACCTGCAAGATACTCTCCAGACTTCTCTCTTAGGGTGATTAGGAATTAACATTAGAATAAAGAAGATCCAGTAAGAGACCCTCCAGAGGAAAACTTGGGATTATTAGGGTGTAAGTCTTACAAATGAAGGTGTGAGAATTAGTTTTGTTAATCTATCAACACATCCATCATTGTTGCAAGTACCATCACTTTGCGAGGAAGCCTCCAAGATAATTTTAGCTATGATATTAATATCTACCTCAATTTCCCTAGACATTCCCCTCTATACTCACCTAGGAGGAATCTAGGATAGGAAACTAAGTTTAAAGCTCATATTTAGTGACTAGGGGGTAATCATTAGTTATAACCACACACATGGGTAGAGTATCTTTGTCAACAACTTCAAAAAGAGAAAATCTAAAGCGAACCATTCCAAATAGAAGTCTTTATATGTACAATAGTCCACAAACATCAAGATAAGATAAGAGATGATATCTCCCTTTACTTACCGAAATGTGACCTAGTGCTCTAGTCTTGTGTTAGAGGAACTTCCCTACCACTACTTATACTATGTTGGACTTTTTTCACTCATTAATAAAATTTTATGTTTACTTGAATGGTCTTGGAGAATCAACTATGCAAACCTAATCAATGCTCTAAAAACCCTAAACTTGTTTGTGTTAAAACACAAAAATAAAATGTCTAGTATGTTTTAGATTTAAGTCTAATGAATTTTTGTTTACTCAAGCTATATAAGTGAAACAAACTAGACTAAAAAAACCAATTATAAAAATATTGACTAAAAATGCAAGTGTTCATTCTTCAATGATAAAATTGATTTCTTCTTTCTTTAAACTTTATGTAAAATAATCCTATGAACTATTTTTTAAATGATTTTTTTTTTTCAAAATGTCAAACAAAAATACCTAAATTTCTAAAATATTTGAAATTTTCTCAAGGCCTATCCACTATGAATTATAAAAAATTGAATGCAAGCAAGAAGGTAAATATGAAAATTCTCACTAAATCCTTTTATCTTTTCAAATATGAATTTAGTAACAAGATGAAAGGACACAAGTTATTGAAGTAAACAAACAATTTTCTCTTTTCATTTTTGTAAAATAATGAAAAGAACCACAAACCCTAATGTGAAACAATAAATTTTTTCTAAAGTTTGAATTCATTTCCATGGTGAGAGATGTGAGGAACCAAGCTTCATAAAAAGAAATCTGAGACTTCAAGAAAATTAAAAGCATAGACAAAGAATCACCAGACACATAACAAATATGTCTTTAAAAAAAAATACACTTTTTAGACACAAAAGATCATAACCTTAGAAATGAAGGGTAATTTCTTGTATTAAATCAAAATGCAATTTAAGATTCATCAAAATGCTTCTAGAAACTAGGATATAGACTAGTGTCACAGTAAACATTAGGAAAAGATACAAATTCCCTTTAGTAATGCCTTCTATTTTCAAGTATGTGCACATTTTTCTGCCTTCAATACATACATAATTGTTGTTGAAGAAACACACAAGCATATTCAATTGTTCTTCAAGAATAATGGATATATACTTGACTATTCTTCAATAAAGGAGTGTATGGAAGACACTTATACAAAAACTTAAAACATGGGATAAAGAAGTAAAGAAAGTGAACTATGAATAAGAATGAATCTAGCAATTACTAACAAGAAATAGGGAAAATAAAGTTTATACTAGCCCTAAGAAACTAGCCTATTCATAAGAGAGAAACATAGATAAGTTCCTCCCTAGTGGAGTCACCAGTTCTATTTATAGAATTTCTTCCTATGGTTAGGGTTACAAACATAATAGAGTAGAAACAAAAATCATTCATTCGAATCTAAAAGAACAATATAAATATTTATTAACTATTGTGTAAGGGTAGAAGACTTTACCCAAAAAATTGAAGTCTAAGGAAGATTTATATTCCAAATCTTATTCCTTTGAACTTTTCCTAAATAACCTACATTCACAAAGCAAATGAATAGGGAACAATAATATATTTAATGATAACTCAGTTGCATTGAATGAAATAAATCAACAAAACAAATCTTGATGTCATAATTGCATTATGAAAACACTAAATTGGAATGGAAAGGAATGATTTTCTTATTAAAATAATTGACAACAATATAAAGTTTCGATTACATTTGGTCCCTGGTGAAGGAACTACATATAATTCTCCTATAGGACTCCCCACCTTGGGACACTAAATATCTCCACCGCAAACTCTTCTTCTTCTAGATGAAGAGAGAAAAAGAAAAGGAGTCCCATTAAAAATCCTAAAGAACAATAGGAAGACAAGGAAACAATGGTTTCCAATCTGAGGAATATATTAAAATCTCAAGGGGATTATAGACAGAGGCAATAAGAGAGAAATTGTTGACATAAGGGTACTTGTCTCTCTCCTCCATCCACGTCATCATTAAATATTCTTAAAAAGTAATTTAGGTCATTGGGAATGGTCTACAAGAGATTCACTCTAGGAAAAATCAATAAAACCCTCCCCAAAACATGCAATAACATGGACTTTTAAATTTTTTGGTGCAAAATGAATGCATATGATAACTTCATAAAGGGTACTAGCATATAAATACATCTTTCTTTCACAAGAGTCATGTACATTCATATTATGCCGAACAAATGGCACACGTGCGAACACACGTTTTATTTTTTAAATATCTTGTATAAAGGAAAATGTCTATAAAAGGGAAATGGAATGATAAATTTAGGCCAAAACATGAATCTTATAATAAGTTTTACAAAATATGCTATAATATCTTCGAATAATTGCTACTTTTCCAAATGATCTTTTATTGTTATTTGGGTGAGAGATGTGGTGGAAGCTTCCTTGTAGCTAAATAGTTATAAATATCTACAAATAATGGTGTGTTAGTAAATATCACAAAAATATCTTCATCAAAGAAATCATCCTCAATGTTAGGATGGGGAAGTTTGAGGAATTATAGGAACCCCATAATACTAATGGAAATTTCCCAAAACACTAAATTTCTAAAGGAAATGGCCAAATCCTAAGAAGCCAACTACTGTAGATACTAGACTATGCCCGAAAGAGCTCAAAAGTACAAATATATCTTATCTTCCATAGATTCTAGGTAAAAGAAAGGAAATGGCTCCAAATGCCAAATTGCATGAGAAAGCTACATACCAACTTTAATCGTTAAATGTCGAGATAATACAACAAGATACAAGTATGTATAAACTCATAGAATTCATCACAACATAATGTTCATAAACTAGGTAGCCCTCAACTCTTACTAGAAATTCATATAAAACACAACATATAACTTGAAATCCTAATAAGTAAGTTAACTCACTATCATGGTTATGGTAGTGAACTACCTAGACTCATAAAAATATAAGATAAATGACAACTTATGAGATAACAGGTTAGTTCTGAGTGATTTTTAGAGCACCGATCATAAGCATATAAGACAACTTGCAATTCACTAAGAATATTGTAACCACATCACTCAAGCAACTTATTATCACTATAGATATATAAGCTAGTTGGTCAACTATGATTTCCCCACTTTTTCCACCCTAAAAGCATCAATATGGATGACAAAGGATATAATGATCTAATCTGGATTGGGATTTATACCACTAATCGAGTAGATCATCTATCCTAGGCATGGGGTACTAGTTGTTGAGCATAATTTTGTTTAATTACCTATAGCGAATACAAATTTGCTAAGTCGCGTCCTAATTTGGCACAATGATGATGAGTGACCCACATGGTGAGTTACCTTGTCAAAGGACACCTTGTTCCTATAGTTGTTGCAAGTGATTCTTCACCCCACTTGATTCTATAACAGAATGTCTGTACAACCCAATGTTTGGCAATGACGAGTCCAATAATAGTTGGATCTCATGCTCCACTTCTCTCTTAGGATGTAGTCCTTTAGGATCATAGAATGCATCCTTGTATGTCTGCAATAAATCTTCAAGTTGTTGTTTTTGTTCCTTAGTACACCCCTTTGATGATGAATTTTCTCTCACTGACTCTTACACAAACTAATTTTCTCTTAAATATAGTAAACCATATATGTTTCTCAAATTGATCAATTTCTTAACTTGGTTGCACCTTACCAATGAAGTTTTGGACTTGCCACTGCGCGCCTTGATGCTTAAGGATTTTCCATCATTGAAAAGGTGGTATTGTTTGGATCTCTTCATGAAAATTACATCCTGCATGTACATATAGGGACTTCTAAACACCGCTCCATGTACATCAATGGGAACTACCTCTAGTTATACTTCATTTTAAAATTTAACATTGATAGAAAATATGACTTTACAATGTTC
>APFE031028117.1:3192-62560 GCA_000404065.3 Pinus taeda | reverse complement strand
ACTTCTCCTTGCTGCATCAATATAAATTTTGGAGGTGGATGGATTCTATGCTTGAGATGCTTCTTCATTATATCCCAGACCTGTCGTGATTAGTGGATAACATTGTACTTTGATAATCTCATCTAACGTTTCAGATCCTTTAACAAATCTAAGATTAAGAGCTTCAGTTTTATCAATCTCTTTTCTATGTCCCACTATTTCACATTCTATATTTTCATGATGTTTTTCACTTTCAGCCAATTGGAATTGCAGAGTATCAAGAATCATATTTTTCTCTTCTAAACAAATTTTAAGTTCAGAAATCTCTTCATAAAGACCTTCTTCATCTATAGCATCCATGAAATCATCATCTTCAAAAGCCATTAAAAATCTATACTTATTACCTTGTTCATCTTCATCACTATTTGAAAATCCATCACTGTCTTTATGAGTGTAATAGCTTTCCTTATTTACATTATGTTTCTGGTTCCATCTAACAGGTTCCTTACCTTTATGAGGACACTTGGCAGCATAGTGACCGACTCTTCCACAAGAAAAACATTTGAAAGGTAACTTACCTCTGAATCTTCCAGAACCTCGTTGAAGGTTCTTGACAAAATTTGATTCTTCCTCTTCCTTTGACATATGTCCTGAGTCATAAGAATCTCCTTTTCCTAAGGCCTTGAATGCGGCTTCTGTTCTATTTGATGGTCCCCCTTTCCTCATTTCATAAGCGGTTAGAATTTCGTGTTGTTGCAACATGGTAATTTTCTGTAGATTCTCCTTTTCTTCTATTGCATAAACTTTTGATTCAAACTTAAAAGACAAAGATCTCAGAACATTTTCGACCACAATAGCCTCTTTTATTTCTTCACCCAAATTTTTCATACAATTAACAATCTCATCTATGCGTAGGAAATAGTTAGCCACACTTTCATCATTGTACATTCTGAGATTTTCATATTGAATTCTGAGGGTTTAAAGTTTTTCTCTTTTTACCTGTTCATCTCCTTCATAGCTCAGAACAATCTTGTCCCATATTTATTTTCCGGTTTTATACTGCCTAACCTTGACGAATTCTGATTGGGATAGACATCCTAATAGTGTATTGACAGCCTTTGCATTAGTTTCAAACTGCTTCTTCTCAGCCAGATCTGTAGAAGTTGCTGATGGAAAAGTCTACCCTATATCTATGATATCCCAGACTTCTGTACAAAGAGATTGAAGATAGGTTTTAACTCTTAGCTTCCAATAGACGAAGTTGGTCCCATCAAAAATTGGTGGCCTGATTGATGCTTCTCTCTCGTAGTTGCTCATGATGATAGATCTTCCTTCAAGCGATCAAGCTTCTTCTGAAGGAGCCGCTCTGATACCAATTGCTGGAAATAATACTGAGAGGGGGGTGTGAATCAGTATTATCTGGTCAATTATTTTCTTTTTCAAACCCAAAACATATACGCTACTTCAATTAGAGAAAAACGTGTATATACTCAACTACAGATAAGGAAACCCACATATACCATACAGACTCATAGTTTAAAATAGTCTACAGATGTTGAACATTAATCTATGCATCAGGATCATATAAACAGTAACCAGGAATAGAAAAATAGAGCAGAAGACAATCACACACAAGAACGCAAGATATAAGGTGGAAACCCAATGTGGGTGAAAACCACCTACTGCAATATGTATCTATCTTTTCAATTAGAAATTTCTTTTTACAATGATTCTGTATTGGTGCAGTCCTTTACCAGCACGCAGGCTGCTACCTGCAAAGAGCTACAACCCTGTCTCATTTTCTAGCTTCTCCTAGAAGGGAGCTACAACCCCCTTAGTTCTTGTACTAGTTGAGATACTAGTACGCAGGATGCTACCTGTAGAAGACTACAACCTTCTTTTCCTTCCAGGGACCACATTTCATAAATTTTCAGACTAGCTCCACAAATAACATCAATCAAACATCAAGAATTTCTGCATCAACCAATCACCTTTTCACTAAGCAAAACTGAATCAAAATAAACACTTCTCTGACGACTGTACCTAGATCATAATAGCAATAATCACACCCCGCTTCTGAACCCAGAACACTGTAGCAATAAACAGAAGCATCTAGAACATAAATCAAGAGATGTACGCTACTTCACTATTCAGAAACCTGCGTACAGATCTATAAATTCATTCTTTCAAACATTCAGATATTAGTTAACCTAGATTATCAGATTTATGGATCAAGCGTGCGCCACATATCACAGATCAAAATCATATAGAGGTACCACTATTCTAGACTTAAGATTTTGACCCATAAATAGAACTTTTCCTTCTCCTTGTGCTCAGGTTCCTTCTTCATTCAGATCTAGATTTGCACCATAACCCAATCACAGTATTCCAAATCTTAGCACTTTATCAGATATTCAGTAATTCAGAAGATGCCTTGCCAAATGATCTCCTTCCTCTTTTATAGCCTTAGGCCTTCCACAATACCACGGACCAAAAACCATAACAATTGAATACCATGGACCCAATACTTGGGATCAACACTTTTGGAGGCAATACCATGGAACAAAACCATAGGATCAAAAACTATCCTACTAATACCATGAAACAACCCTAAGATTTATCACGTGCGTGCGCTTTTCTCTACATGAAAGTGTGTGAAATTTTCTCTGCATGAAAGTGCGTGAACGTTTCTCTTCATGAAAAGAACTTTTCTCTACATGAAATTGTGTGAACGTTTCTCTGCGTGAAAGGAAATTTTCTCTACATGAAAGTGCGTGAACATTTCTCTGCATGAAAGGAACTTTTCTCTGCATGAAAGTGTGTGAAATTTTCTCCTCATGAAAGGAATTGTTTTCTGCATGAACGTGCGTGAACTTTTCTCTGCGTGAAAGTCCATGAACCAGAAGATAACTTTGCTGCACTATAATTTATCATCTGAGATGAGTGGGTTGCCATCAAGTACAACATATGTATCATAATGCCAACATAGACGTAGCAAGAATTTTATTTAAGACCTTATTAAATCTCGAGTTGAAATATTTAATGGGTTCTTTTGACTTGTTTTTAAGATTGGAGAGATCATTGATTAATGTCGTTGTGGACCTATCATCTCTGAACTTAGTTAAAAGCTGCTCTTGGAAAGCATTCCAACTATTAATGGATCCTGGTGGTAATGAAAAATACCATGATCCAACTACTCCTTGTAAGGTGTATGGGAAATGCCTCACAAAAAAATCTTCTTCTATCACCCCATTTAAGTTTATTAACAACATAAAGTTTTTTATATGTTCTTCTACTAGTATGTCGATATCAAGATTAAACCTTGGTAACCACTTTTCAGGATGGGATAGTTATTGACTCAAGAGTGCAGGCATTGTGACAGCCCCTGGATTTGTCCATGGCCTCGGTTGTGGTTGATTTTTTGCCATTGTCACACTAACAACAGAAGAAAGTGAGGATGTAGTTACAAGTGGTTGGGTAAAAGATGTCGGAGTACCTGTACCCTTTTGGACTATGATATGTAGTTGGGGAATGGATAGTTGACTTTGCAATGGTTTGGGCGAAGTGGATGATGATGATGAAAGAGTCTCACTGTCAGAATCTAACAGTGTCTTCCTAGCTCTTTTTCAACTTGGTAGAGGAAATTATGTTGGTGGGATACCAAGCTTTTCACTATGTAATCTTGTAAGAGGCTAAGAAGGAATGTATTGTGAAGTCACACTACCTTGGGATAACTCAGATTGTTCTTGAGATATTTAAAACCCTTCAAGTTTATGAATTAAATACTAAAATTTAGGGGTTTCAAGGGAGGACTTGTCCAATATGTTCAAGTTTTCAACAGTGAGTGTTGTCTTTTCAACTTCTCGCTTGAAAATGGGAGATTTAGAATGCGAGGGAGAAGTTGGAGGAGATGGTGATGGAGATTTATTCTCAGAATGGGCTATGGATTTGGATTTTCTCACCATTCACATTTCATGCCATCCTTCTAGTGCCAAAAATGTTGATGCCTCTAAAATCGCTACAACAACATTGGAGAAAATCACCCGGTTCGGACCTTAATGCAGCTCCATTTCCATTTGGTATGGTGGCTCCAACTAGATATAATGGGACCATTTTCCTAGTGATGTATGAGTTGATGGGTGATCATTTTATAATGTGTAACTAAGGTTATAAGTGTTTTATCCTACAATTCAAAATATACAAATATGCTAATCTAACCTGGATATCTTGTTAACAATGTGATTTCTGATTATTTCTACTAGATAAATAATCATCAAGATGGCTTATTCTTAATATAGAAAGATGTATTCATATAATGATTACTTTGTTTAAGAAATTTAAACAAATTAATTATAAAAACATTATCACATTGATCACAATATATATCACAGACATATATATTCAAGTGATAACAATTCTAAAACCTTCAGAAATGATATGCTAAAGAATTGTCTGAAAAACATACATATATCAATAATAGCAAGTTTTGAGAAATGTTCATTCACAAAGAGAAATAAGACAAAAACAATGATGATAGT
Organism: Pinus taeda; assembly: GCA_000404065.3. NCBI lineage: Eukaryota > Viridiplantae > Streptophyta > Pinopsida > Pinales > Pinaceae > Pinus > Pinus taeda. The sequence goes on along the minus strand of APFE031028117.1, from coordinate 58,043 downwards.
ACCATATGCATTTGAATTCTTCCGACATAAACAACACTCTGATTCCACATTCCTATTCAAAAAAAACCTCTCGAAGATGCAAAAGTGCAAGTCTTGAAAAAGCTTCTTTCTCAAAAATGCAAAATCTTCATTCACTTTTGATAAAAAAATATTTACATGTACAGAAGTGCAGCTTATTAAGTCAAATCTTATACAAATTAAGGACCCTTTCTAAATACATGAAAGGGTCTTAAATAATAAAAATAGAAACTAACTATCAACAAAAATCGCTATGATTTGTTCTAACTGTAGACAGGAAAATCTGGGATTTTCTATAAAAATAGCAGTGCAATAGGGATTGAACTAATTCATTGAATTGGATTTTTTTCTTGTGCTTGTAGCTAACAGATTGTGAGCATTGGCTGGATTTTCGGAGGTTGACTCATCCTGGAATGTAGTTGGGATGTGTAGGTGGCATCGAAGAGTCCGGGAATCATGCAGTTGACCATGTCGGAAAGGCATTTCATGGCCATCTGCTGGCTATCTGGCTTGACTAGAAAAAACTAGAATGTATCCCATGTCAAGTTTTATGCTTCTTCGATCTATTTTTCTCTACTTTCCACCTCCTATTTCCAATGATGTTACAGTGCCTTTTCTTTTGGGAGTTTACCTGGAGAGAAAGCGAAGATCAAATTAGACATATGAAAACTGTTATTTACTAATTTGATTACACCATTCATTGCAGCTCTAGATCTAGAAGTTTCTCTTTCGGCTTCCATTAGCTGGGACTCCCATTATGAAAATAGTTTTCCTTGTGCGATTCTTGTATCTTTGGAAAATTGGCAGCTCTTCCTTCTACAGAATATTTCTAAGAAAGAAAATTTGTTATCCTTTCATCTGTGTTTTCCAATTCCAGTATGGCGTCAACGACATTCTCATTCAGTCATGCAAAGATATCACACAATGGGTCAGCCAATGATATGTTATGGCAAAGGATGTTCAACTGCCAGGAGAAGGTTTTGGTTATCTCCAAGGCTTCTTTTTTGAATTCACTAACCTGTGGATAACCCCTGTATTTTTCTATATGTACATGCATTTGTGCAATTTGATCTTCCTTGTCCTTCTTTTCCTACTCAATTGTTATATGAAGCCTACTTAGTTCTTGAGACAACTCCTACTGTTCCCGGAGAGTCTGCTCATCAATATTCTGTTTCTCCAATTTCAATTTCTCTCTTAGTCACTCATTTTTCTATCTATGCTCTACTAGCTATTGTTCAAGTTGACTAATCCTTTGTTGTTCTTCTGCCGATTGCACTTCAAGTTGAGTGATCCTCTGATCCTTTTCCCTGATTAGCTGGTTGACCTTTGAGGCTTTGTCCACGTAGTTACTTTTTCTTTGATTTTGGTTAAGCCATACACACATCATTAGTTTCATTTTCGTTTTATCCCTTCACTTAAGAACAACCCATTTAAAAACAAGCACTCATTCAAATATACTAGAACTTTTTAATATTATCAATTAGACATATCAGCAAGTTTTAGCATATTTAGGGCCTTGGATTAGGTGAGTGGAAAGTAAACTCTCCAGGGTCACTTCAAACTGTCAAACATAGAAGTCTGAATAAAGAGTGCAAAACCAGTAGTGTTAGGGAGACGAGGAAAGCTCCAGATCTGGGAGTTAAGAACAAGGGTTTTTGAAGATAAGGAAGAGAGATACCCCCTCTCCTACTTGTCAGATCTTACCTCATGAGTATTATGCCTAGCTTCTGACATGATTTCGTAACCTTAGTTGCTTATCCTAGGGATCTACATAGGTGACTGTGGAGGGGAATCCCATGGCACCTGAGGTCGACATTGTATAACTCACAACAGTACTTTTGGAGGGCACCCTTGCGAAGCTCGGGGGCTTGCACCAGCACAGGCTATTGCTTCGAGGTCAGTGTAAATTCCTCTAATACCTTCACTAGTAGGCCTGGGCCATCATTATCCCAAACTATCTTCGGAAGGCCCCTACTTCACTTTCTTGTATTTTGGTGTTTGGTCCTCATCACATGGAGCAAAAATACTTGGAAATTGCTTGATTGGTTGTATCTTTAGGGACTTTATAGTTGAGTGCTCTTTGCTCCTTGTATATAGTTGGCTTTAGGTATTTTTGTCTAGTCACTTTTGGATTTTGTATTCTGAGTGACTGACTTTCCACTCCGTTGATCTTGAAAGGCTTCTGGTCATCCTTTCGAAATTTGTGGAGTTGCTTCCTCAAGGGAAAAGGTCTTGATTGTGTGTCTATCTTCCTTGAAAATTCATTTGTACATTACCATGAGGGAAGGGTCTACGAATTAGTTAGATATGGATAATATTCCTATGGAAACCAACCAGGGTATCCTCCCAAAAGGGGATCCTTGTGCTTTTCCTCTCTTTGGAAACATTGCTACTCCCTTGATGACCACTTTGAATATTGCTGGATTGAATGTTGGACTACCTCTTTGGTTGTGGTCCACTCTGAATATTCCTGATGTTCTTGAAGCTTCTCAGATGAAATCTTTATTTTAGGGGCATCACATGGATGTTATTCGTTCATCTTCTTTCAAAGAGAAATCTAGGATTCCCGTTTCTCCTCCTTCTTGTAATAAGAAATCTAAAAATAGAAGAAAGAGGAAGTCAAAGAGGAAGAATAATTCTATCCATTCATCATCAACCTTTGCTAGTCATGTTGAGGATGAGCCTTCAGCCGGTGCAAGTCATGATGTGGGCACAAGTCTAGTCACTGCAAGCCATACTGGCAATTCATCGTCAACCTCTGCTAGTCATGTTGAGGATGAGCCTTCAGCCACTGCGAGTCATGCTGGGGGCACAAGTCTAGTCACTACGAGTCATACTAGTAGTTCATCATCAACCTATGCTAATGATGTTGAGGATGAGCCTTCAACCACTGCGAGTCATGCTAGGGGCACAAGTCTAGTCTCTACAAGTCATACTAGTAGTTCATCATCAACCTCTGCTAGTCATGTTGGAGATGAACCTTCAGCCACTACAAGTCATGCTGGAGGCATAAGTATAGTAACTGCAAGTCATACTAGCAAAGAGTCACCGACCTATGCAAGTCATGTTTAGGACTCTCTCAAATCACTGCTAGTCATGTTGGTAGAATGGAGGTTGATAAGAAACTTGGACATAGAAGTTTTAAACCCAAGATCCCTTGTAATATATATAAAGGAGACCATCTTACTCATTTATGCCCTGGTATCCTAGAGGTACAAAGGATATGGTCTGAGTCTGAAAGTTCATCTACTCCTAGATCTGATATGGTTTCTCATCAATCCCATCAACCATTGGTTGATAATGTGGTAGAGCCAGTGCAATCATGGGCTGATTACACTCCTCTTTTGGCGAGTTAAGTGCCTAACAAAAGAGTCTGTTTGATTTCTAGTATAGAGTCTTCTGGTATAAGGGCATTTCAGTTGCTTCAAATGTTCCCCCTCCAAATTCTAGGAGTGTCTTCTTTGATTGGGATAGTCTTGTCGAGCCTCGTCTTCCTTGCACTGCACCTTTCCAAATAAAGGTTAGATTTAGTTCCACAAATGTCTATCGATGTATGATGGATGAAGGATCCTCTGCAACTATTATATCCTCTTTGACTTGGAAAGCTTTGGGTTCCCCGAAGTTGTTGACAACTCAGAATCAGTTGTTAGCCTATGTTAGAACACCTGGTGAATCTATGGGTGTTCTTCCTCAATTGCCTATTACATTAGGTGGGAAGGTTGTCTTAATCAATATGATGGTGGTGGATAGCCCTTTAGACTTTAATATGCTACTTGGGCGTGATTATGTCTATGCTATGAATGTTGTGGTGTCTTCACTCTTTCGAGTGATGTGCTTTCCTCATAAAGGGAATATTGTCACTATTGATCAGCTTGCATCTGATAATTACCACCCTAATTCGAATTTACTATAGAATACCCCTTAATTTGCTCCAAGTGTTCAAGTAGACTCTAAAACGCCACAGGTAAATTATGTGGCATTGAATCCTCAATGTTCAATCGCTTATGAGAAGGAACATTTGACTTGTTATTCTCCTTCTTGGGACTTGGTCCCGATAGTTGACCGAGAGATTCTTCCTATAGGGACACGGGACCCATCAATTCCCTCTTTTGATCCTTGTAGTTCTCATGATTTCTCAGAACTTGATTTTCCTTCACAGGAGGAACTCTTTGAAGCATTGAGTTTTGACTATGAAAGGAGTCCTTGGCCTGAGCCCTGCAAGTGGTTTGTCCAGAAGAACTATTATGCGTAAGCCGCAAGGTTGCGTGGTTCCCTGTACCATATTGTATGTATAAGGTACGCATTTTCAAGTTTTGTATTTTATAACACAAGATTTAATATGAAGTTTATATGTGGGATGTATTAACTTCTTGTCTAGTGTTCCTATTTATGTATACAGAACTTGGAAGGTTTCTCCTTTGGAAATTTTTTATGGTTGGTCTGTTCTGAAAGGTATCAGTTCTCGAAACTGGCATATAGGTTAGGTTTTTCTGCCTGCATTATGCACTTATTAGTTTCCTTTCCCATTTTGGCCTTAGGATCAACCCTGCAATGTTATGGTGCAGAACCTTCTCATTGCTTAGAAGTATCATGACTTGTGTGGTAGAGCCTACCTTATCATGGATGCCCTAGTTAGCACTTGGTTGTCACTTAGCACTCATGTTCATTTTTTTGTCCTTAGGCTGTGGAGTCCTCTTTGGACTCGCCATGAATTATGTGTTGAAGACTCATTCCTCTTTAATTCTTCACTTCATTTTGGCCTTATACCCTAGAGGCTCCTTCGTGTTGAGTTGTACTATTGCATTGCATATTGACTATTTGCACCTTTTGGCCTTTAGCCAGCTTCACCTGGACTCATGTTTAAGCCAAATTTTAACCATGATGTTTGCAAAATCAAACTTGTGTCCCCCTGAATTCTGCAACTTGACACACTATGACCCATGGAAGGAACACACCTTTGAGTCTCTTTGTCTAGTTTTCACCTCCCTGCATTGAGCATAGGATTGTTTCATTCCCAAGAACTGGATCATCTGCTTCACCGACACTCATTCTTTCCACTGTACTATAGCATTCTTTTATTCCTTTTCCTGCTTAAAGAAAAAGAAAAAGAATATATATATTCAAAAAAAGGGCAAAAACAGGACAATATTTCCATTTATTGTTGGCAAATAGATTTAGTCATGTCACCCTTGAACAAAGCACTCAAAACAAAGTCTCCTCCATTCGGGTGGGATTTAGTTTGACTTAGGTATGCCTTAACCTTGTTATTGAGTCATTTCTCCTCCAATTGGTTATCTCTTCCAATCATTTGGAGAGTTCGTTCGTGCCTCCTGCATGACAAACTTATACAGAGTCATCATATGCTGCCACATAGTCATCATTGAGTCGTGGCCTCTCTGCGGTGTCTCTTTACTCATTTTTCAGTTAGCCATCCCAGTTGTTAGTGTCTTGTCTATCATCACATCAATTATATTGGTCCTTTACTTGTACCAGTTTGAGAAGGTCTCCATTTACTTCTTGCTGGCGAGTCTTGTCCTTATCGACGATGACATCTTGCTTTAAGGACAGACCTAGAGCCACACCCTAGCCCTATTTTCATTATTGATAGTTCACCTTCTGCTCAGCATCAATCAATATCATGGTTCTTTGACTGAGTGGTTTCCCTTGTGTTCGACGTCAGCTTACATTATCACACATTGGGATTCGTGTAGTACCTTAGTTTCCATTTGACCCTATTGATGGATATCTCACCTCTGTGTTAGCTTTCATTATTAGTTGGTTCAGAGGGTTTTTTTCATGTACTAGCCACATCTTGTGTATGCCAGAAACGTGCTTCAGTTGGGTTACTACATCTTTTTCATCTGATTCCTTCCATATTATTAGCCTACGAGTTATACTCGCGCTAGACTAATGAAGGATTCCCTAATGCCTTCCTTCTAGCAGATCTTTCCCCATTTACTACGACTTATTACTCTGGGGCAAAGGTACAGAGTTGATTTGGTAGTACCTTGGGGTTTGCAGTCATTAATGGTAGATCCTTCCCTATCGATAGTGGGAAGCCATCATTGTCTCCTGATCGATAGATTCTTATAGGTCTTCAACTTTAGCTCATATATTTGCACTTGCTAGTTTGTACTGGGTACCTTGACTCTCATTATCATTATCTGTGAGTAGTCTCATGTTTTTTAATAGTATACATCAATGACAGGTAATCAAACGATTTCTCACATGGCCGACTTCAGATCATTTATTCCCATTGTGTAGAAATGTACCATGATGGTTGGTGAAGACCTCAGGTTGCATCAGCATTCATTGGTTTACTTGACAGTTGCTTTTGTTACTACTAGTTGATACCATTCCACTGTATATGTTGCAATCATTTCATGGCGAAATTCTATATGCTGGCACCCAAGTTTGCAGTGGAGTACCATCTTATTCCATCATGTTCATTTGGTACTTTTGGGATCAATATTTGATATCAGTGATCAACTTCATCTTTCAGCATCATTGACATTCTTATATGTGATATTCAGACATGTACTTGTTCGATCATGATCAGATGATCCATTATGTATTTCCAGTTTTCTATACTTGTATTCTTAGTGGATCTGCTTGTACTTGATATGTGGAAATAATTTACTTTCTCTTAGCATGGGTATGCCCTCCTCAGACAGTGTTTCTTTCTAATCTCCTTTTATGGCTTGGCAGGTTGAAATCTCATGAAGGCCTTCTCAGTTTTTGATAGGTTTCCTTTCCATGTACTTAATACATTTCGACCATCATGTACCCCTTCTGACCTCATATATTAGGGGGCATCTGTTATAGCTCCAAATCTCACCCTTGATATTTTTGATGTTGCATTTATGGCCTAGGGAAACCCCTCCTTCGAGGCCTGATCCAAATACTTAAAAAACAATGTTTTACTCCCTATACGTGGCATTTCCCTAAGCGAAACGAGTGTGTACGCAGGTTTGTGTATACCCAACCCACGTATATTTCTTAAAACACTTAAAAAAAAAAAATCCTTAATTTCAGGCAGAGATCATGGGTTTAACCTATTGATTACCTATAAGTTCCCATGGCCCAACTGTTCCCAACGAATTCCCAACTAAAAAAATACTTTGGGAGAACTATAAAAAGGCTTCAGTGGGAAGGCCAAAGGGAGGATAGAATAGACATAATTACTCTGCTGAGATTATCCCTGATTAGGTCTAAAGATCTTTGTGCTTCCAGCACTTCCCCCACTAAAGGAAACCCTTGTTTCCTTCAGTTATGATGTCATTTCACTTGCTGAGATATCTTTATGTGAGTCATGGAAAGGGCCTTTTGAAGACTTGGGATTGGACGGATCCAGAGGACGGTCCCGCTTGGAGCCAGCAAGAGGAATATTTAGATGATATCATTCCTTACTTTGTTTTAGTTATCTAAAATAAAGAAACATTTTTCTTGTTCCCGAAATCAATCGTCTTCATGCTTATGATGTTATTGTTATGGTTTGCATATGAATAGTTATTCCCGTGTATAACTAACCACCTTTCAATAAGTTATGAAGTTGATTTCTATATGATACTTTGTCTATATATTCCTATGCTCCTTTGAATTGGTTTTTTTGCAGGTTCAAAGATTGAGAGGAACTCCAAGAGGGTTTGGACCCTACCTGGATCTACTCGAACGAAGGACCCCCAGGTGCACCTCTCTTCGTGTAGTTTGCTTATTTAAGTATCATGGCTGTGTGGAATGCTTGTTCTTTTACTGTAGATAACCCTCGCTCTGCTAGGGTGTTGACCCAAAATCCTAGTGGATTTTGTCCCTCAACAATGGTGACATGGATGGAAAGGAGTGGAACTGTGGAGAGAAAAGGATACTTAGGTAATGCTCTTTACTCCTCTCTATTTCCTGTTTTTTTTTTTTTTTTTGAAGACTGGAAGAAACTATTGAAACTAATCTTTTTTTTTTTGAATGGTGAGTGCAGGGATGATGATGGTGGATGAGGTGAGGTGCTAGATCATGAATAGGGTGAATTTTAGGGACCTAACAAGTCCATCATATGCCTTCGGATTTCTTCCTATAGGATTTTTGGGTCACCGTAATTCCTATAGGATCATCCTGTAGGTTTCTAGGGGATCTTGTAGAAAGCACAATATTTTCATGAATCGAAGCAATGGAGTGGAAAATGACAAAAATTATGGAGGGATGCATGGTAAGGAGTGAAGAAAATGAATATGTGAGAGGAAGGGGTCTCCTTTGGGTCCTCTTTTTCTCCTTGACTGTCCTACTTGCCCACTTGCAAATGGAAATTTCATGATATATATATATATATATATATTTGTTTTTGAAAAGCAACTAGGCTACCTCAGAGAGGTTTTCACCCTAGTTGTTTTCCCTGGGCGCCTCAAGAAAGGTTTTCACCCAGGGATCTTCTTATTCTGTTTTTCTTTTTGTTCTTTTTTTTCTTTTTTTCTTCATCACTGGGCTGTCTCAAGAGGTTTTCAACCCAAAGATGGGACTCAAGTGCCTCATGGAGGTTTTCACCTGAGTCCTTATTCTTTTTTATCTTTTCTCAGTGATTTGAGGAGGGAGGAGCTGGAACTTGTTCCACCATCATCATTGTTTATTGATGTCATCAACGAACTCTTGTTTTGATAAAGATCTCTTGTACATTTTCAATCGGTGTAGATTAACAAGCAAAGGAATAGCTTCTTCATCAATGGTTCTAATTTGCACTGAACCTTTATCATGGCATCTTTCCACAACATAAGGTCTGAGCCATCTTGTTCTTAACTTTCCCTTGAAGTATTTATACCTAGAATCATATAACAATGCCCAATCGCCTTCCTGAAATTTCTTCTCCTTGATATTTTTATCATGCAAATATTCCTCTGAGATTGAACTACCTCTATTTGTAGGAGCACCTACATTCTGAATTCATCCAAGAAATTCAATTGGAGCGATCTCTCTTTCTATGCACTACTAAGATCCAAATATAGTTGGGTTGCCATCCTTAATGTGTTATATTCAAATTCAATGGATATCAAGGGCTTTTTCCCATAGAACAGCTCATAGGGTGTGAGTACAGTGGTGGTCTTCCATGTGGTATTATAGGCCTAGGTGGCCTCAACTAGTCTTTCTGCCCAATCCTTCATGCTGCTACTCACCACCTTGGTTAAGATGCCCTCCAGTGCTCTATTGGTCACCTCCACTTGCCCATTAGCTTGTGGATTATAGGGAGTGGAGGTCCTATCCTTGATCTTGTGATGGCTAAGTAGGCTTTCAATCATGTTGGAGGTAAAATGATCGCCTTGGTCTGTGACCAGCTCTCTAGGGTACCCAAATTCGTAGAATAGATTCTCCCTTAGGAACTTAGCCACGTTCTCTTTTGTTGTTGCTTTAATTGCCTTGGTTTCAGCCCACTTAGTTAAATAATCAGTGCACAAAATAATGTACTATTTTTTCTTTGAAGGAGGGTTAATAGGCCCAATGAAGTCCATGCCCCACTTATCAAATGGCTCGAAAGTCACTTTAGGCTGCAGAGGCATTTCATCTCTTGGAGTAGGCCTTGCCATCCTCTGGCACCGATCGCACTGACTAGTGTAGTCTTTCACATCTCGATGAAGAGTGGGACAATAATATCCTTCTTGTAACACTTTGAATGATTTCCTCTTTGCTGCAAAATGGCCTCCACAAGGCCCATCATGACATGTCAGAAGGATGTCAAAGACTTCCTCTTCCATGACACACCTTCTCAAGATTTGATCTAGGCCAAGTTTGAAAAGATTGCCCCCAATCCAAGTGAAGGTGGCGCTTTTCCTGACTATCTTTCTCTTTTCTTTGGAGGAAAAGTTTGGTGGGAACTGTGTTGATACCAAATAGTTTTCTATATTAGCATACCATTGAGAGAGAATTTAAATAGAAAACAAGTGCTCATCTGGTAACTAGTCATCCACCATTCTTTCTTCACCTGCAGGCACATTTACCCTAGATAAAAAGTCTGCAACAAAATTTTCCTTACCACACTTATCAACAATGGTTATATCAAACTGTTGGAATAAAAGTAACCATCTTATAATTCAAGCATTCACATTTGGATTGTTAATTAAATATTTGATTGCAGCATGGTCAGTATGCAAAAATGTTTGATAGCCTGTAATGTAATGTGTGAATTTGTTTAATGAACGCATAATAGCCAGAAGTTCCTTTTTAGTCACTGTATAGTTTATTTCAGCCTTTGACAAGTTCTTACTGATAAAATAGATAGCATAATTCCATTTTTCATCTATCTGACCTAAGACTGCTCCTATGGCTTTGTGTGAGGCATCGGCATGAATATGAACGCGGAGGCCCTAGTTTGGGCCTCAAAGAATTGGTGCAGTGGTTAACTTATCCTTTAGAATGTCTAAGGCCTCTTGACATATTTTTGACCATGTAAACTCAGAATTTTTGGCCAGCAAACAAAATAAAGGAGATGCCAATTTGATGAAGTCCTTTATGAACCTTTGGTCATATCCAACTAACCGTAGGAAAATTCTAACATATATCTACTTTTGATGAGGTGGGACCCTTTGGATGATGGCTATTTTGTTTGGGTCCACCTAGAGTCCTTGCTAATATATTGAATGACCTAGCACGGTCCCTACAGTCATTAAGAATTCACATTTTTCAGGACTAAGAGACAGGTTCATTTCAATGCATTTGTGTAATACTTTGTTTAGGTTAGACAGGGCTTCTTGAAAATCACATCCATAAGGTGTAAAATCATCCATATAGATTTCCACCGCATCATGGACTAATCCGGAGAAAATACTCAATATTGCTCTCTGGAAAGTGATAGAAGCATTGCATAGGCCAAAAGAAAGGACCCTATAGGCAAAATTACCCCACGAACAAGTGAATGTGGTCTTATCCTGGTCTTCTAGGCAGATTTGGATTTGGTTGTACCCATTGAATCCATATAGGAAATAGAAAAACCTTTGCCCTGCTAGGCCCTCTATCACTTGGTCAATGAAGGCTAGAGGAAAATGATCCTTCTTTGTTCCTTTGTTTAACTCCCTGTAATCAACACAAATACTGCACTTACCATTATTCTTGGGAACTAACACCAAAGGGGAGGCCCACTCTTTTAGGTCCCTATAATACTAATGATGCCCCCATTACTATTTTAGTTGTATCCCTTATTAATATTGTTGTGCCCCATAGAATCCCTTTATTGTTATTTTTGTTCCTTTATATTATTATTGTTAGGTCAGCTTGGTTATATTGTGAATCCTTAGAATCCTATATATATAAAGGATGTTTTGTCATTTGAATCATCCAAGAATTGTTCATTTATGTAATGTAAAGGAGGTTGCCCCCTCAAAGAGGCTGAATTCTAAGGTGTTGATCTATCTTTTCTATCCTTTTGTGAGCCAGTTTCACAACATTTGGTATTCTGCACGGTGCTCCCAGGAGTCAATGGAAACCATCAAATCCTCCAAAATTCCATCAGGGGCTGTTGTGGAATGGTATGCAAGTTGCAAAACTATTGTGGTCTTCCTTAATGACCCTTGGAGGTTGAGCTTGAGCATGGTGTCCTTGGTCATCACATTAATGGTAGCCTCAAGATCAATCAGAGTGTGTGGGACATGGTTCCATTGATGTTCACATCTACTACAAGTATTATACTATAGAGCTTTCGGGGTCCAAATATTTTCGACATATTACCTACCCCAACATTAAGTCAGACAGTTTCCAAATGACACTAATGGTAGGGGCATACCTTTTTCGCCTCCCTAGATGCTTGAAGCATTTCTCCTTAATCAACTTGTTGTAAATGGGAACATCTTTTATTACCTGGAGAAGGGGGCTCTTTACGCATAGATTTTTCAATTCTCCAGAAGTTTAGTCTCTTCTGGGGTAGGCTGTAGTGGTTGGGCTAATTTCTCAGGAAAGGGTGAATTTAATTTAAGGTTCCTTTACTCTCATTCTTCCTCAACCTCCCTAGGTGGATGGGGAGGTTGGTTATCCATGAGAACTCTCCCAGATCTAAGGTTAATGTCCTGGATTTCCATAGCACAAGATGGATATGATGTCTTTCCATTATATACTTGTTGAGCCTACCTATTGTTCAAGTTTGGATTTCGCTGGGCAAGCATCTGGGGTTGCTTGGGTGGAGCAGAGTGTAGGAGATGTGATTGGGCAGGTGGTGGATGCAATAGAGCTGGAGCATTATTGTATTGGGGCTTCCAACCCTGGAGTGGTGTATTCCACTGAGGTTGTGGCAGAGAGTAAGGTTTAAATGACTGGTTGGCTAGATTGGAGTGATACTACGATGCATACGACCAAGGAGGGGGTGTAGACCAAGAAGGATGAGTAGGGGATCCCAAGAAGGTATATTTGTGGTTTGGTTGGGGTTGTAATATGCATGGGATGACCCTTGCATGCCCTGCTGGTATGGTCTAGGCCCGAGGGGTGTCCTTTGGTTAATGTAGCAAAGCTTCTCAGTGACCTCTTTAGCTCCTTGATATACAACTTTGTGTCCGGGTAAAGAAGGGAACTTGTCTATGGAGTTGTTTTCTTCACAGACCAAGCAAATTTCAGTACATTTCAATGGAAATTCACTCCTAAGATGCCTCTTGGTGCATCTAGGAAAAAATATGGCCAAGTCTCTCTCTGCTTCCTCCCGCTTCCTTTTAATGTTCATGGTGTCCATTTTCAAGGCAAGGGTTTGCAACATATCACTTTTGAAATCTTACAACATGTTTTCAATTTCACACTTGTTGGATGAGTTGGAAGATGATGTATTGGCCATAGGTTGACTACCCCTACCCTTTTTCCTAGCTGCCCTAGAATGGTTTGTAAAGATAGTCTTGATATCCTCATAGGGTAATTGGTAGATATCTCCTCCTTCTAGAAAATGTAAGGTATCTAGAAGATCTTCTCTTACTCTACTAAGTAGGACTAGCTTTAGTGACTCAGGTTCAAGTGTGCACCTAGTCCTTTTGTAGCTAAGATGGAATCTTTCTTGATAGTCTTTGAAGGATTCATCATGGCCTATGGTCATCCTAAAATTTTCTTCTTTAGTATCCTTTTACCGACAAAAGTCCTGATATTTGTTATTAAAATCCTGCTGCATCTGAGCCCAAGTTGTGATGATATCTCCAGGTAAACCCATGAACCAGCCCAATGCTACATCCTTAGGGGTAAATGGAAATATTTTTAACTTTTTCTCATCATCTGTACAGTCATAGGTTCGGCATATAACAACAAGCTCAAATAGTAAAGTGGCGGCGTCCTCTATGGTCAAGCCATGGAAATAAGGTAGAGAACAGGGGCTTATATTTTTCATCTTAGTGTCCCCATTGGTCTCTATGATGGGGAAGGCACCCTCAAATCTCTTTCTATTCCCTCTTTCATTTGGCTTTTCAACGATTGGTTTAGTAGGAATGGGTATATATTCTTATTCTTACCCTATAGGTTTTTCAAATATGTCAGGTTGCTCACCTAGAGGTTCCTCCAGTTCACAACCAGCAAAGAAGAGAGAAGGTTGGTTGTTGGATGCAATGGGGGTATTTGGCAAAAATTTCCCTAAGTTGTCCCTATTCCTACAAGACATGAAAGGAAATATTTTTGGGTTGGTTTTGTATTCCTTTCTAAAACCTGGAAAGTACTTGCAAAAATGAAGTTTCCAATTGAATTGAAAAGCTACTTGCTATATTGAAATCCTACTTTCAGAATGGAAAGGAAAGCATATAATGAAAAATGAAAGAAAGGAAACAACTAGATTACTTCTGTAGAAATAAACTAAAGAAAAAATATTGAATACAAGAAATAGAGGAAAAGAAAGTAGTAATCACATTCTACTCAGAAACCTCCCTGACAACGGTGCCAAAAATTGGCGAGCACTAGTATTGCAGCAAGGATGTTGCAACTCTTGTGTTACCAACTTTACTTGTCAACATGCGGTTCATACAAACTTGGAGGTGACAGTGTTGTATGCATAAGTAAAAGTGATGGTTATGTCTGTTGTCACTATTCATCTGGCAAGAGACCACTCGAGTTCCAATCCATGCTTCTGTAGAGTTAGAAGAAGCTTGATTCTTTGATGGAAGAAGGGAAAATATACTCTAAGAGAGTTACTCTATTGTAGTAATGGAAAAAGCAACATGTAATAATAAATGTTGGTTTGTATGGGCCTGACCGAGGTTCACAGGTGATTTAGCCAAGAAAATCCCAATACTACTGGTCCTTTCAGCAACAGTCCGCAGAAGGAAAACTGAAGTCTCACCCGAAGTAGTATGGGAGGATGCTAGAACCAGGTTTCTGCACCCTAGGGATGTCTAATGAGCTTCGAATGGTCTGTAGTTTGACCCTGCGAACACATTGCTATGCACACCTATTAGTCCCTCGCAACCTGTGATGTTCCCTTCGCATAGCCCTACTCAGCGCCTGGTTTGTATTATACCCAAGTTCCTTACTATTTAACATGTTATTACTTGATCACTTAACTTATTTGTGTAATTCGAGTGATAATTAACAGTATATCCAACATTCATATAGGTGCGCGTGATAAACATAATAATATAAATGTATAGAATTCAATACACAATCAAACGAACAGAATTTGGAATCGAGTTCTCTTTATTATTCTTTGTTCAAGGTTACAAACTCGACACCACCCTCCACACTCAGCTGCAAGTGTGCATTGAGCTGCAAACTCTACTAGGCCTCTGCGCACTCAGTTGTAGAACCTCTTCCTACTACTACGACCCTATACACTTAGATTCTTACTCTATGCTCTGTCTCTCATTCATTTATTCCTTCGCTCCTTCACTATCTTTACAACTTAGAGCCTCGCTCTATTTATACAATCCCATGGTCCGCAGACCATGGGTAGGCTGACATAAAATTACATTACATTACAAAACTTAGGGCAGACATCCCTATGACTCAACCTATACTTCATGTTCTGTGCCCACAATTCATGGAGTCTTATAATCCATTTGACCATAACCTAGGCTTTGCGCCCAAAAACATGTTGTGGGCAGGGGTATTCCATGCCCAACAGGCCCCCAACACAATAATTGTTACTCATCCTCGAGTCACTCAGTTGGCACGGTGATCTTGGTTCGGAGTCCCTCCAACTGGTCTCGTACTGTTTGCATAAAGGTAGTGCATGGTGTTGCTTCCTACTCTGCATGTTGTATTCTTGCTTCTAAATCATCTATGTCTGAATTATGTCCTTACATTTGTACTTACATCTCTTGCGTATGTTTATATTCCCACGCCCTTGTCTAGCTCCATGGGTCGTGAAGACTGTACTTTGGTCGGTTAGTCAGATAGCCAGCCCACCCATGTAGGGGTTTAAGCAACTACCGTTGACTTTTGCCAAGGAAGGGTTCTCCATTTAGTTTGACTAGCTAGACCATGCCTCCATCTGTGACCTCCATAACCACGTATGGTCCTAGCCAATGCATTCTCAATTTTCCCAGAAATTTTTCAAACTTACTGTCATATAGCAACAATAAGTTGTTTACCTTTAAGGTGCGCAACTTGATATGGTGGTCATGCCAAGCCTTTTCACACTACTTTTGCACCTGCTGATGAAATCTAGCTAGAAACTATTCTTCCTCGAGTTGTACTAATTGTGCGAGTGTTCCTTTTAGAGCTTCACAGTCTGTGATGCCTATGAGTGATGCTATTCATAGACTAGGTACAATGTATTCCATTGGCATGACAACTTTCGTGCCATAGACTAAACAGAAAAGTGTCTGTCCCATAAATTTCTTGCACATTGTCCTATAAACCCATAATACGGTTAGTACACGTACGTCCGAGTCGTTTCGTTGTGTGTTACATACTTTGGTCAGCACAGTCTCCAGTATTTTTTTGAATGCCTCTACTGTCCTATTAGCTTGTGGGTGGTACGATGTACTTTTCTGATGATAGATCTGGAACTCTTTTGTGAGCGTGTTGATGGTTTCATTTAGGAAATGTGTTCCCCGATCACTCATTAAGATTTTTGGACAAGCAAATCGTGTCAACAATTTTTCAAACATAAACTTCACAGCCATAGTTGCCATACAGTCTTTGACCGACTGCACTTCTGCCCATCATGTCATGTACTCCTTCACAGTGATGATGTAACACGCACCTGTCTTTCCCAGAGGTTTAATCGGTGCCACAAAGTCGATTGCCCATTTTTCAAATGGTTGCAATGTCATTTGTGGGTTTAATGGCATCTTGTCCCTTCGTGATGGTTTTCCAGTCCTATGACATATGTCACAGGCATTATAGTGTGCTTTCGAATCTTGGTGCAAGGTTGGCCACCATAAACCTGCATGATAAATATTTTGTGTGATCGCGTGTCCTGCATAGTGTCCTCCTACAGTGCCCCCATGTGCTTCTGCGAGGATCTGACCTCATTCAAATTCGGGTATGTATCTTCACAATATCTCATCGTTGCCCATTTTGTAGAGGTGCCCCACGACGACATAAAAGTCCATTGTGCACACCACCAATTCCTTCTTCTGTTGGACTGAGTATTCCTTCCATGTAGTCCCTATTGTCAGAAAATGGATTATGCCTTCGAAGTGTCTATTCATGACATGGATTGCAAAGAGCTATGCATTAAGTAGTCCCTCCTCCTAATTCGTTAGTTCCTCACCCGTCTCAATTCGTGATAAGTGATCTGGTCCTGCGTTTAGTCGTCCCAGCTTGACTATGACCTCAAAATCATATTCTTAAAATAATAAGATCCATCTACATAAGCGCCCCTCCAACACAGGCTTATTCACCAGGTATTTCAACACGGAATGGTTGGTATACATCTTGAAATGTCCTCCGAGTAAATAGTGTCGGTATTTTCGGGGTGCGTACACCATCGCCAACCCCTCGTGCTCTGTGGTGGAATAGTTCTTTTCTCTTTGGACAATCTCTGACTTGAAAACACAATCATGTGATCCACGTCCTCCGCACCCTCCTTTGTGAGTATGGAACTCAGTGCGATACATGACACATCAACATGTACATGAAATTCCACATCCCATATTGGGAAGGCTGGGATTGGAGCGGAGGCTAGTTTCCCCTTCAAGACATCCAAAATCTTCATACAATCATCATTCCAGCAACATGTAACATCCTTTTCCAATACCTTTTCATTGGCGTTGTTATTTGGGCATAACTTTTGATGAACTTGCTATAGTATCCAGTGTGCCCCAAAGTAGCTCACAATTGTTTAAAACTTCGCGGTGCTTCCAAATTTAGAATAATGGAAATCTTCGTAGGGTCCACCATCAGTCCTTGTTTGCAGACCACGTGTCCCAGCAGGTTTCCAAAGGGAATGAGGAATGTGCACTTCTTAAGGTTTAGTGTAATCTGGTGTCGGCAGCAAGTATCTAGCATCAAGTGTAAGCTTACTACATGGTTCTTAACTATTCCAAAGACAGTCCAATCATCCAAATAGACCTCGATGAACTTTTGGATGTATTCTTTGAACACAACCACAATGATGCATGAAAATATAGCGGCCACATTCTTCAATCCAAACAACATAACGGTGTATTGAAAGCAGCCCCATTCAGTTGCAAAGGTTGTTTTCCACCTATCTTCCGGAGTGATCTTGATCTGATGGAACCCCAAGAATCCATCCGTGAATGAGTATGCTTCCTAACCGCCAACATTCTCCAGTACCTCATTTGTGAATGGTGTCGGGAATGGATCGTGTACACAGCCATCGTTCAACTTCTTGAGGTCCACGCATATTCTTATGTCACCCTTCTATTTTTTTCTCCTTTAGTACCATAGGACTCACCCAGTCAGATTCTTCCACTCGTTCAATAATTCCAGTTGTCAGCATTTTGTCTAATTCGTCGCGGACCTTTTCTTTATACTTCAAATTCAAGTGGTAAGGCCGCTGCTTAACTAGCTTTACGTCGGGTTTCAGGGTGATCTTCATCATCCCTAAGTCAACAATGATCCCTTTCAAGTCCATAATTATGGCCGGGAACAAGTCTTGGTATGCACAGAGTAACTCAGTGACCTTATCCACCATGGCATTGTCCTAGTAGTCCCCAAGCGTCACATACTTCAGCTCCAACTCCGTTCCAATGTTGACCTGCTTTATCTTTAGTGGCGTAGTGATGTCGGGGTTGTGAAGTGATGGTCTACGAATCTCGTGACAATCTTCTGTTTTTTAAATTTTAATGTTTCATGGGTTCTCATCATCCTCCTCAATATTTACATTATAACACTCTAGCGCGCAGCTCAACTATGTTGCCCATTCTGGCTGAAGTACTTCTATTAGCTCCTATGGTATTTTGAGGATAATTGCTTTTATTGCCTATGCCGCATCGTCAACAATATCTAAGCAACAATCTTCAAAGGTGAAGGTTAACAGAAATTCCTTGCGCAAGACATCCCATTTGCTTGTACCATGGCAAAGCTCCATCTCAGCATTCGAATTGATGGGTATGACATCCAGGGTATGATAGAATAAATCGACCCATTCACGCTATGGCTCTTCCCTGTAGACCTTTGTCCATTTATCGAGGTATGTGTGTGGATGATATCGTCTGTCATATTTGTCTACTATGCATATCTGTGGTTTCCCAAATCATAGGTGCATCATCCTTCCACATTTGCAGCAGGCCTCAAAACTTCCTTGATGCATACCCAACCATCGTGCGGGCATTGCGTGCAGTTCCCAGTTCAAGGCATCGAACCATTGTTGTTCTACTACTGTGCTTCCAAATTTGCTCAAGAATTCATCCACCACTGCTAACCCATCATATTTTGGTAGATCCCTTGGCTCTGTTGTCATGCAGTACAATGATCTAACCATCATGTTGCAATTAAGCGTTGTTAGTTTGTGCAGTCGATTCATCCATCGCTCTATCTCTTCCTCTGAATCCAAAGTGCAGGAGCTTTTGCACTCCGACAAAATCCTTCCATCTATAGTTAGATTCACCCAATCCCCTTCTCACGCAGTTATCTTGTAAATATAGTTGAGATCATCATCACTATCGTCGTCGCGCACCGATTCAGTGTATTGCGCTCCTGCGACTGGATCTGGTCGTACTACTACGCGTAGTGAAATTTTCTCGAAGATCATTTTGCGCTTCTTCAGATTTATGAATCTGTTCATATTAATGGCCCAGTCTATTCCTAGTAGCACGAGATAGGAATTATTGTCATCGACAATCTCTATCACTTCAAAATCTACTTGCGCGCTTGCACCTTCAATGTCTACTATTACCCCTTGCAATCTTCCCATCGGTAAGATCTTCTGTTGGTTCACCATTCATAACTAAATAGGAGACCACTATAGTGTGGGCCTACCCATGTGTTCCCATGTTTTTTTTGGCATTACATTTGCATCCGATCTGAGATCCAGGATTACCTGATCCATTTCATACTCATCGATTTCCACAGTCAACCTCATTTCCCTTCCTGTGTGAAATGCATGCTTTCCAACTTTTCAAACCACGTGCAGTTCTCCTAACCCTGCGCACCTAGTGATAAGTTCCTGTATTCCTTTTACTACCTTGCTGTCGTGTAGTAGTTTCATGCATGTCTCCAAAAAGGTAGTGAGAATTGAAGGATCCATCCTTGGTTCTAATTGATCCTTACTACCTAAAGTGGAGGCCTCCGCGAAGCTCTTCTTAGCTTCCATGAATGTCTCCTTCGCGCGTTCTAAAGCAAATTCAGGTTACTTTGTAGGAGCCTTATGGACCCATGCACTTTCTTCTAACTACTTACCCTTATCATCGCCAGTGGTCATACTGCTCTTGAGCATCATGTTTACATTTGGGTCTTCTTTGCGTGGCTCAAACCTTATCATCTACAAATTCTTAGTCAGAGGGGGTTGAAGTACCACTTTTTTATGTAGTCTTGCTATCAATGTAGGGAAATATTCTGCCTCATGATCAAACTAATTACAGTACAAACATGATGTCCCTGTCGGGCTTGTACAATCGCGGGCATAGTGCCTTGGCCCCTCGCAATTGTAACAAATTAATTGTCTGCGACCCCTTCCTGGTCCCATTCCACCTCGACCTTGATCACACCCCTAAAATTGAGAGAGTGCTATTCCTACATTTGGGTTGAGGGCTCGTGTTTTGGTCTGCACCTTGTAGGTAGGAATCTAATCCATCATTAGTTCTTAGCTTATGTAGGTGCGTTCATCATGGCCTACTGACCTGCAGAAATTACAAAACAATTATTGGGACGTCTACATATACTTTTGAAATAGATGACAATTATTTGTAGTGTGATTTCCTCCTATTTGATAGATCGTGCACCATAACTCAGGCGTTGCACTTGGTCCTTCCTATGCCTCAGGTCTTAATGGCATCAGCCCTCCTCTTCCCAAGTAATTCGTGAACACTAGGCAATGGTCCTTGTCATGCCCCTGGCGTTTACATTTTATGCACCACACCTTCTCATACACCTTTGGGTGAGGTGTCATATCCTATTTCAAACTCTACATCTCCAGACACAGATTTTGCAGTTGCACGTGGACTTGTTGGACTCCCAGACTAGGGTCTTGTATAGGGGTCTCATGCAATCTCATCGCCATCTCCAAAGCTTCAGCTTGGGTGGAAAGTTTTTGCTGTGACAATGCCATCCTTAAGTGCAATGTTAGTGATGCTACAAACCATGCACAATGTTATCCATCTATCAATGTCATCTTGGCTTTGCGAAATTTCGTCTAGATCCCAGGGGGTCTCGCTTGGGAGCATCACAATCTCCTTAAACCCGATGATTGATTATGTTTCGAACTTTGGCTTGCTAAATTCCCTGTTCAGCGTGGTCAGGATTCCTGCGATTCTTGTATTTGGATGGTCATTAGAACGCTTGATGAATCATGTTAATGCGCGAACCTGGAATGTGCTTACCAATGTAGACTTTTTTATATTATCATCCACGACTCCTTGTGCTTGCCATACCACTCTTGCCACGAACCAGAATTGGTCCGGATCTTCATTCCATACTCCTCTAAATACCAGTAGTTTGATCGCACTCGCCATATTGAATTTTGGTGGTGGCAGAGGTGGGGTGGGTGGAGATAGGGGTGAGGAGGGTGAGATGGGTGGTGGTGGAGGTGGAGGTGGTAAGCACGGAATTCATTGCCTTATCAGACTGACCGTGCTTCTCGGAGAAACTTTTGCAAGCTCCTCCTCACTTTCCCATGAGGGGGAAACTAAGGGACTGGTTTCT
Organism: Pinus taeda; assembly: GCA_000404065.3. Classification (NCBI taxonomy): domain Eukaryota; kingdom Viridiplantae; phylum Streptophyta; class Pinopsida; order Pinales; family Pinaceae; genus Pinus; species Pinus taeda. Next base: position 36,833 of record APFE031028117.1, on the reverse strand, counting down.
AATCCTTCACTACTTCCGCTTCTATAGATCTTCCCACTTTGCATAGTCCCAAACATTAATTTATTCACATAACCCAGTTTCAACACAATAGCATCTTAATCCAAGTGTTCAAAGATTTGATATATTTACCTCGTGGTCTCTTGAGGAAATGTCACTCTACCTCACTGTAGCTGATGGTCATGTCTACCATGAACTTAGTGATAAATCCTCCTATAATTCAGTCAAGCCAATGGTCCATAGCTCGCACGATCTTATCTCCTGATGCTTCTAGTTTGCACACTAATTCTAGAGTCCACATGATTGGTTTTTCGAGCCTACACCTTCCCTGACTACTTTCTAGCTTTGTGATCCACTCGTACAACTCAAAAGGAAAGGATGCGAAGAAAATTTCTTGGATTTCCATATACAAGTAGCGCTCCAACCACTGTTCCTTAGATACTCACGGATTTCTATTTTCCTGTGTCGCAAACTCGTGAATCTTCTTGTCCAGCCACTCTTCAATCTCTTTCTTTGTTGGATTCTAGTGGTACGACATCAAACATCCCTTATGTAGATCCCAGTTCTAGCAATGGAACCATTTGTTGGCTTCTATGGGACTAACTTAGGTTCAAAATTTATTTAGCCAAACAAATCATAGTACTAATTTCCCTTTTGAGAACAGTTCGTAGAGTGTGGACTGAGGTCTCACCTGAGGTAGTATGGGAGGGTGCTAGAACCTTGTTTCTACACCCTAGGGATGTCTAATGAGCTTTTGGTGGTCCACAGTTTGACCCTACATGCACATCACTACGCGCATCTATTAGTCCCTCGCAACCTGTGATACTACCTTCGTGCAACCCTACTCGAGGTGCTATCCTTATTATACCCAAGTTCCTTACTATTTAACTTGTTATTACTTGATTACTTAAGTTATCTGTGTAACATTAGTGATAATTAATAGTATATCAGTTCCTCTTATTCCTTCTGTATCTTTACAACTTAGAGCCTCGCTCTATTTATACAGACATAACATAACATTACATTACAAAACTTAGGGCGAACTGCCTTATGACTCAACCTACACTTCACGCTTCGTGCCCACAATTCGAGGATTCTTACAATCCATTTGACCAAAACCTGGGCTTTGAGCCCCAAAACATGTTTTTGGGTGATTACGTGCCCAACACTAAACCACACCATACCCTAATTAACCATTTAAGTAGCTATGCTAAGAATAATTGCTAAATCAACACTAAACAAATGCTACTATCTAAGTTGCCGAAGTAAAAAGCATCAAACAATACTAATGTGTAAGCAAAGAAACTAAACTAAATCTGTTTTCACTTTTTGGTGGCAAAATCAAGTATGAAAACTAATTGTTATTGTGGATGTGGCAGATGGATGGAAGGTTTTTTCAGATGGCTAGAAGGTTTATGAAGTGTTTTGATGGTGTGGAGGGGTCCTAGGAGGCTTTTTGTGACTTCCTAAAGGTTTCCCATCAATTCAACCTCAAAACAAGCCGTTTCAGGAAAACCTACAGGATGTACTAGAAACCTATAGGATGATCTTGTAGGAATTATAGGAAACCTATGGGGTACAACCAAGAGCTAATTGTGAGGTGTTCGAGGTGTTGGGAAGCTTGGGAAAGGTGTGTGATGGGTGGAATGGGGTGTTACAAGGGCTAGGGGCACTGAGGATTCAATATCCCAGATAATAGATGGCTAGATTCACTCAATGTATCTAGGGGAATTTCAATGAAAAATGATGAAAAACTAGTGAGGGTGTTGGTGAAGAAAGGGATCGCTAAGGTGGATAAAGTGGAAGGTGGCTACTGGTGATGAAGTCTTGGTCCCCTCTTGAAGTACGTTCTCTGCTTAAAACATGTGTGTCTTCCAAGAATTATGCAACAAGATACATTTTCATAAACTAGAAAAGCATGAATCAATTGCCTATATTATGCATGAAGAAAGTTGTTGAAGGGAATGGAAGCATGAGTGAGATCGTATTGAAAAAATGGATATGGGAAAAGATGACAACGAAATCTGCCTTGCAACATTAACCAAATACTAAATCAAATACAACAAACTCCAAAGCTCATACAAGAACTAGAAATCTGTGTTTTTGGGGCTGTTGAAGGGTTCCTTCCTCAAGTCATGGTCCCAGAGGGAGGAAGTGAGGCTGAGACCCCTGCTGACAACCTTGTGGTGATCCTTTTTCTCCTTGCTAACCTACTACTTGAAAGAAGGCACAAATGGAAGCAAACTATCACACAAACCAATATAATCTACATTGTTGTAATGGAAATGCATCTACCAAACAAATGAACAATTAAGCTATGAATCTACACGACCATACATGTACAATAAATAGGAGCCTTGGAAACTAGGGTTGGGCCCTAACCCAAGAGCTTCAGCCCTCTGAGTTAACTTAGTGCTGGCTCAAAACAAAACTCATTCTTATTACCAAAACAATAGATTACATCAAAAAATTGTCACAAGTCTTGTAGCTTGAAAATAGAGTAGAGTTTTACAATAAAAAATTGAATCTTACTAAGGTCCTAGGCCTCTCTACTTATACATCTAAAGTCTCCAAAAACTTCCTTAAAATTACGGTGGCTCGGCTCCCAAACTCGAGATAAAATGGTGCTTTTTCTTTCACTTGCTCGGCTACCTTCTAGTCCTCATGATTTGGCTATTTTTACTCCAAGCTGATGGAGTAATATTCGAATGGAGGGTTAGTAAATTAGGAGGCTTTACCACCTATAATCCCTCTCCCTTGTTCCATTCGAGTTTTGACCTTTTTCTTTGCCAAAATTCCTTTCTTTTATCCTTTAATCCTGCATTAAATGCACATTAGACCACAAAGAAAAATATCCAACTCTAACTCATCTCATAAGAAAAATATAATCAAAAGTATCGAATAAGTTATGAGAATAGTTGGTTTAACTAAGCTAGGAGGTGAATTAATTCCCATATAATTACCCAATGATGAGGCTCATCACCGCCAAATCCACCAAATCCTCTGAATCTACTACTTCCTTCATAGTTCTGGGATCATCGTCAATAATAGATAAAGAAAAAATTGAACAGAAATTAGATAGACTATATCTTTCTGGCTACCTTCTTTCTCGAACTGATCTTCTCACAACTGGAGTCTATGGCTCTTCATCTTCTGATTCCTCTTCTGTTGTAGAGTCTGATTCTTCCTCCCAAGCTCAAACTCTATCTTCTTAGGTTCATTTGGTTGGAGCTCATGTCTAATAACATCTTTCACCTCTCTGAACACCACATCTTGGTTGTACACAACCTTCCTTGTTACTGGGTTCCAAAGCTTATAACCCTTTAAACCATCCTTATACCCAATAAAGATGCACTTTTTAGATTTACTATCCAATTTTGTTCTTTTATCCTTTGGAACATGTACATATGCATAACATCCAAATACCCTTAGATGTGAAAGAGAAGGTTTCTTACCAGTCCATAGCACTTGTGGAGTCTTATCCTCCAACGCTTATGAATGTGATCAGTTGATCATGTAACATGCAGTCTCCACCAGCTCTTCCCAGAATTCCTATCCTAACCCAACACCATTGAGCATGCTTCTTGCCCTTTCCATCAACGTCTTATTCATTCTCTCTGCAACTCCATTTTGTTGAGGTGTGTATGGAGTAGTCTTCTATTGTGCTATACCACACTTCTTACAGAATTCTTAAAATTCCTTCTTGCAAAACTCTCCACCATTATTTGTCCTTAGCACCTTTATCTTCTTCTCTGTTTAGTTTTCCACCAGAGCCTTAAATTCTTCAAACCTATCAAAGCCTTTAGATTTCTTCTTGAGGAAATATATCCATGTATTCCTTGAGAAGTCATCTATAAATGATACATAGTACACAAACTTACCTAGTGACAGAACCTTCACAGGTCCAAACGCATCACTATGCATAAGCTCTAATATTTGTTTCACCCTCTTACCACCAGAGGGGAAACTCACCTGATTCTACTTCCCATATACATAATTTTCACAGAAATCAAAATCCAAAGAGCTACTAGTCATACCTTCTACCATACCTTTACCATGAAGTATTTGAAGGCCCTTCTCTCCAATTTGTCCAAGCCTTTGATTCCATAGCATGGTATTTTCTCTAGAGACCACTAGATTTTCTAATCCACTTTTAGGAACTACATAACTGTTGCACCCATTAATAATAGTGCTACCTTGCAACTTGTACAAAGTTCTAGTCTGAACTCCCCACATCACTACAAGTGCTCCCTAAACAATATTGCAAGTATATTTCTCGAAAACTGTTTTTATGCCTGCATCATCTAGCTTGCTTAAAAAATCATATTTCTGGCTAATGTAGGAATATGCAGAACACCCAGAAGTGTTCTAATCCTTCCACCTTGCACCTTCAACTTAACTTTTTCATGAAAAATGATTCTAGCCTTCATGTCATCCCCTAAGACGACACCACCACCATCATATTTCTCATACTCGTAGAACCACTCTCTGAGTGAAGTGAAAGGATGAACTTGAGTCAATCAACCATGCCTCATGATATACATGTGTACTCAAAGAAGAAGCCAAGTACACACCCCCACCTTCATCTGAGGTATTTTTTTCCTCTGTAGAAGGAGCATCATTAGATCCCTTTCCTTTGTCAGGAGCTTTAGATTTATAGTTCCTTTTGTAGTGCTCTTCATTTTCACATTTCCAACACACATTTATAGATTTTCTTTGATATTTAGATCTCCCTCTAGATTTAGATCTCCCACTCGATCACATATTTTTGTTTCTTTTCGAGGACCATCCCTGTACAGACAAGGCATCACCATTCTGGATCTCCATATTTCTCCACCTCATCTCCTCTGTCATCAAGGATGAGACTATTTCATGAAACTGCAAGGCATTTATATTGCTACATATTGGAATAACCAGACTATCCCATGAATGTTGTAGTGAGCACAACAAACTGATGCACTTATCTTCATCTAAAATTTTAATATCAATAGATCATAACTAGCTTACCACAGTATTAAATATGTTCAGATTCTCTGTCAATAAGTCTCCATATTTCATCCTCAAGTTATACATCTTTTTCCATAGGAACAATTTATTCACTAGAGACTTAGATTGGTACAAAGTGCCTAACTTGTCCCAAAAATCCTTCATCGTAGCTTCCCCTAATACATTCAACAATATTGAATCTGAGACACACAATCATATTGTGCTCTTAGCATTCTGATCCAACTTTTTCCATTTTCATCGGGCATTCCCATTCGTTTAGTATCCGGATCTACCGCGATCCAGTGATCTTCATCCACCAGCAGATCCTCCATCTTGAATTTCCAGAACTCAAAACTCTGACCATTAAATTTATCAATCTCTATCTTTCCACTGCTTTCCATATTCTTTCACCACATGAATCGATCCTACAGATATCCCACTTACAGGGTCCACCACAGGCCTGAGCGAAACCCTTTAGCAACAAAGGCATCCCCTTGAATCCAAAACAACTCTGATACTAAATGTAGGTTTTAACGCCGTACAAAAATTACCTACATACAAATTCTAATAAAAAAAATAAAACAAAGGCGAGAGCATAACACATAAAACAAATACACATAGAGATTTTCCTCTGGATCCTAAAACTAGGACTACTAGATTTATTTTCATTATGTTCCTTCAAATGTTACAATACATATATATACATGCCTAAGCATCCATAAAACCTAATCCATTAACCTTGTATTTGAACACAACCATAATTCCCTTGAACAGATCTACATAATACCATGGATCGAAAACCATCACGCCCAAAACCATGTGTGAAATCCATGCACAAAACCATAGGTAATATAGGGTCTGAAATAAAAATCCCAGGGAACTGCCCCCTGGACCTCGCGTAGGGGAGAACCCTACATACCCTGCTGATAGAGGGGGTATCCCCCCGTGACCCCCCCGCTAGTTGTGAAAGAATATAACACAACCCAACAATTAGGGGGAGCATTGGCTATGCTTCTAATAGTTCATTGTTGGCATTATAATTTCTTTAGCATCCCTTGTTGCATGATGATGTTCATGATAAGTATATATATCATTGATGATGTGTAGCTGCTGCTAAAGACACATATGTTGTTGTTATTCTATCATTAGTGATGATGAAATCTTGGATATATATTGGTTAAAGTTGCACTTAGTGGAGTTAATTCTACATGAAGAGGTTATGCATGCCATGGTCCTTATTGACATTGGTTGATGATGATGAGTTTCACTCACAACTTATATGACTTTTCATTATGTCTCTAATGATGCATAGGTTGCATATGGTGCATATATTTCTTGAGCTGCATATGAAAAGTTGTTACGATGTTGGTCTTGGTTCCCACATATGTTACATGGTGATGACACATGAATCTTATGGATGATTAATTGAGTTGCATATTGGTAAAATTGTTTATGGTGTGATGTTTCTTCCTGCATGAAGATAATGGCTCAAGAGAATGATATTGTTGCCTATGTATTATAACTATTCATACATGAGGAAAAGGAAGGTTACATGAAGATAAGAGGACCATTATTCATATACTACAACTACAATTTCTAGTTTATGCTTGGAGGCATTGCATATTTAGTCACATATTGATGATGTTTAAGGTTGACGCTACATTTACCTAGCTTACTTCATTATGATGATAAATATGTTTGTGTTGCAGGATCATATATGGTGAATGATGATTGCTGAAGACTATCATGGTCATACTACCTCACTATTGAGGCCTTTGGTTTTGGTTATAAATATCATATGTGTCTTTAGATATAAAGGTCATGTAAAGAAATATGATGTAATAATTGTAATATTCGGTCATGTTTGGACTACTGGGGTCAAATCAATTATGTATGTAATCACATTATTTTGGGCATTTGATGTAATGTTGAGTCAAATATGTAACACCACTATGTTGGGTGATTGATGTAAGCATGATTCCTTGATAGGAAAGGCCATATTTGGTTGAGTGATAGAGTCATTTACTTATTTTTATATCTTCTAGAGGATTCATCATATGCTCAAGTGGAGCATGGTCAGTATACATTGTTCATATTTAGTAGATCATATCTATAGTGTTTATCTCTATGCAAGGGTAGAGAAGTCTTTTTTCAACATTGTTCATCCCTCTTCCCTCGATGTCAAAGGGGGAGAGTAGCTTGGTTTTTGGATAAGAATGCTTGGAGAGAAGCTTGGTATGAATACATATGTGTTTACATGTATCTACAAAGGTATCTACAAGTGATGGTGAACAAACACCAAAGTGGTTGCCATCAAGTCCAAAGGAAAATATTGTTGGCAATATGACTAAAGTGGTGTACATGATGGAAACCTACTTGATTAAAATGTCAACATGATGGTATGAGGATTATATAGGTTGGTATAGATGTGATGGAGAGAATGGAAAAGATAATATTAGTTCAGATAGTAACGAATGATAAAGGTGAAGTTTAGGAAAGTATACATGGGTCCTGAGAAGAAACGTTGCATACATACACAGATACGATGAAGAGAAGTTGTGTATAGTTTCCACACCATGGTATTATGAATACCATGGGTCTTTACCATGCCATTGGACCATAGCAATGATCATGATAATGGATATTCCATCCCATCAAAGAATACCATCGACATTACTAAGGGATTGGCCTAAGGTATTTTCTAAGGCCTAAGCTATATAAGGAGATGGAGACCAAAGTGTTAGAGTGTGCATGTGATGAATTATTTATGAATAACTTGATCTAAAATAGGTCTACACTAGGGAGCATGGATATGGATTAGATATAATGGATCTGAAATGAAAACATATTGAATAATTTGCATGGTTTAATAGATCTGTGATGATGATATTTTGATGTGTGTGTGTAACGATTTGCATTCTGAGATTTGGGTTTGACAAATGTTTTGTTGTGCAGCAAAGCTATGACTTAGTGGTTACATATTTTCACATCAGTTTTCCATTGAGAAGTCACGTACATATGCGGATCTGCTTATGGGTAGTCGCGTATATATTATGCAATATGGATAGATATGTACCAAGGTGTGGTGAATGATAAGCACATATACATGCGCAAATTATTTATAGGAATCGTGTATATCTACTAGGTTTTTGCAATATGAACTGTTAATCATGCTTAATCTATTTTGTTATGTTTACTATTTTCTATTGATGATTTCTCTCTCATGATAATCTATGTTTGAGAGTTCTGGTTGGGTTGAATCTTTTACTAGGGATAATGCTACTATGTGATGATTTGTATTTGGTTCAGTGATCTATGATGGGTTACAAGGGTGTACATTAGTGAAGTACACACAAACATTATTTCAAAATTAATACAATCAAGAGCAAGCGATACTTGATCAAGTTCACTCAAATGTGTGTGGACCGTTCTTGATAGCATCCACAGCCAAGCACAGGAATTATGTAATATGCGTTGATGACTTTTCTCATAAGTGCTAAATTTTCTTCATGCAGAAGAAAGATCAAATGTTCGCTAATTTTTGTGAATTTAAAGCACTTGTTGAGAAAGACACTAGAATAAATGTTAAAGCTCTTAAAAGTGATAATGGAGGGAAATATGTATCGAATAAATTCAAGAACTTTTGTGCAACAGAGGGAATTTGATAGCAGTTGATAGCACCTCATAACCCACACCAGAATTGGGTGGCTGAAAGGAAGAACATAAGTATTGTGGGAGTGGCATGGGTGATGTTACATGATCAAGGCCTACCGTTACACTTGTGGGCTGAATCATGCAACACAATTATTTATTTGTAGAACAGAAGCCCTCGTCGAATTCAACGGATGAGTACACTAGAAGAAGGATTTCCAAGTAAGAAACTGATGTGGCACACTTCAAAATATTTTGTTGTTTAGCATATTTTCATGTTACCCAATATGCATGAGAAAATATAGAGCCAACAACTAAGATGGGCATATTTATGTGGTACAATGATACACCTCACAACTATCGAGTGTACCTTCCATCCAATAGGATGACAATGGTTCATAAAGATGCGGATTTTGATGAAGAGAAGTCCACGAGATGTTCCCTTGAGAGGGAGCTTTAGTTACATGCAATTGGAGAGTTTATATCTCCAAAGGAGGAACCTCGCGATGATGTGGAGTACTCACATGTAGACAAGTAGAGAGCGGAATCACCCACTCATGCAGAGACTACTAGAGATGGAAGAAATTACACTAGAGAAGCTGACAAGTTATTACATGATGCTAGAGAGAATGTGGGAGCAACCAAATCACAACGCAAGAAGAAAAGGTCACCAGAGTGGTACACTAGCTACATGGCTCTGATGAGTGAGAGTGTAGATATTGATCCATCCTCATTTGAGGAAGTAGTGCAAAAACTAATGAGGGTTGTGTAGAAATTCCCACTGTAGATCACCTGATAATGCAATATACTAAAGCAAAATACTTTATCTACTTCTAAAAACAAACTTACAAAAGCTTAATTGAATATGAGCAAGATCACTTAGAACACATATAACTGAGAATGAGAAATCAATCACACATGAACATAGAAGAATAACCCAGGGAAATCCTCAGCCTAAAACCCCCATCTCTATATTATCATACAAGTGGAAATATGTTCAAGTTACAAAAAGAATTAGCTCACAATCTATCCTTCTCTCTCTACAATCAAACAATACTGCTCATAGACAGTGAAAGGCTATCACAGCCTTCTCCTCTGCCCTCCAAGCCTCCTATTTCCTTGCGCAGTTTCTCTTGGGGTCCAATGCTGCCACTTGTGTGAATTCACCTCTCACATTGCTCACTAAACTCAGAATTAACTACGTAATCCTGAAGGAGATGAATTCCTTATGCACGATGAGTTTCCTTTATAGGAAAATTCCTCCAACTAATAATACACTATCCCTTCCTTTAATCTCAACTGGGTCTCTATCTGAACTGATATGCATGAGTTATTTATGAGAGAATATTCAAATATGTGAAGTGCAGTAGTTACATGCATGCAAGCATTAACTAACTGAACTCACAATTAATTCTACAAACTGTTAGAATTGATCTAACTAGACTTAACTCAGTTAACTGAGCTAACTCATTACAACTCAAAGTACAACTCATCCTCCTCTCCTTAACTAATGGATAAATTCCTCAATCAATGGGATAATTTTTGCATGTCCCCACATAGACTTCATGTTTGATTTTCTACAACTAATTAAATCAAGATGAATTAATTAATTATTTTACAAATAGTTGCTAAGATCAAGTTCGAATTTTACTTCTCTATTTTAGTTCAAGGACTAACTAAAATAGGAATCTAACCCAAAATTCTATTTATAGAAATGTTATTTTTAACACTTCCATTTTCATTCCTTGTTGCTATGTCCAATACATGTACCCAAACTGCTATTTATAGCAGTGATATTTTTAGCACTTCTATTTTTAGCATTTCTTGTTACTATTTTCAACAGGTTGATGCCATGGTTGAGGAATATGACACCATCATCAAAAAAAAAAATTGGGAGGTGGTACCAAGACCAAAAAAAAAGTTAGTGGTGAGTTCCAGATTGATTTACAAGCTAAAGAAAAAATGAAATGGGAGTATGGGTAAACACAAGGCCATATTTGTGGCCAGACGGTTCTCTCAGGTTGAGGGAACTGATTACGATGAGACTTTTTCTCTTGTAGCAAGGTACTCCTCAATTAGATATATTCTAGCATGATCAGTACAAACGGGATGGAAGATACATTAAATGGATGTAAAGATAGAATTCCTTAATGATATTATTGAGGAAGAGGTATATATCGAGCAACTAGAAGGATTTGAGACCTTCAACATAGAGTCACATGTGTGTAGACTCAAGCAAGAATTATATGTACTAAAACAAGCACCCCGTGCTGGATACACTAGGATTAGCAACTATTTCGCTGGATTCAGCTTGACCAAAAGTGAAGCAAATGTGAACTTTTACCATATTGTGGTTCAAGGTAAATTATTGATTATTATATTATATGTCGATGATTTGATTCTCACAGGTGATTAGAAGCTGATTAAATCTTGAAAAGAGTGTTTTGCAAGAGAGTTTGAGATGAAGTACTCGGGGCTCATGTAATACGTTCTTGGTATGGAACTATGTGAAGGAGATGAGGAATTGTTAGTCACTTAGGGAAAGCATGCCAACGAGATACTGAAGAAGTTCCACATGGAGAGTATAAAACCCATGGAGACTCCTCTAGTTGGTAACTAGAGGAAGGAAGATGTTACTTCAAGTGAAGTAATGGATGCTACTATTCATAAATAGCTTATGGGTTCACTTATGTATTTTGTGAACACATGACCAAACATGTGTTTTTAATTGAAACAATTTAGTAAATCCATGATTAAGCCAACCAAACTATATTTGAAGGCAACTAAACATGCATTGAGATACCTCAGAGGCACCACTCAGTTTGGTCTTTGGTACAAACAGATAGAGGGAGTGAAGCTTCAAGGCTTCTAGATGCATATTGGGAAGGGAATCCATATGAGAGGAAGAGCACATGAAGGGCAATCTTCAGTATTAGGTCGACAATAGTTTCTTGGTACAACAAGAAGCATAGATCAGTTGCGCTTAGATCAAGAATATCAGAGTACATGGCTACTAGTCAAGAAGCTTGTGAGGCTATCTAGATGACGAAGATCCTTTTTGGTTTGTTTGGTCATTAGATGGATCTAATAATTATTTACTGTGACAATCATATTTGTATCAAACTCTCTAAGAATCTAGGTTTTCATGCTTGATCCAAGCATATTGACATCTGGTATCACCATCTACGAGATTGTGTGCAAAGAAGAATCATGTTAATGGAGTACATTCCTACAAGGGAGCGATATGCAAATATTTTGAAAAATGCATTGTCAAGATGAAAATTCAAGTTTCACAGAGGTAGGATCAGGGTAGTAGATAATCCCTTTCTTATGGAGAGGGAGTGTTTAAAATAACAACAAGAAAATCCTAATTTAATTTGTCCTTGAATTAAATTGGGAATTAAATTGTAATTCTAATCTCATAGCAACTTGTAGCAATTAACTATGCCAAGTTGACTTAGTTGGCTTAGTAAATTAGAGTTGGAAGTCTATATAGAGTCATGTAGAGTGATTCCTAAATTTTAGGGGCCCAGGTTGAGTTCTTATTGAGTTGTAATTATTTAATTTAGTTTAATCAAGTTAAATTTAATTAAACTAGTTCTAATTGTTGGAAGAACTAGTGAGTGATCAAGTGAATTAAGTTGGACTTAATTCACATGCAGTGATCAATCACATAAATGATAATTCACTCAAAAATAACTCATTCATTTCAATTTAGAGGAAGACCCTATTGAGATTAGAGTTCAGGGAGAGTGTACTATCACTTGTAAAATCATATACATTAAATCGATGATGCATGTAATCATAGGAAGGCCTATGGATGGATTGCATAGTTGTGAGTGAGCAATTTACGAATTAAATATGGGCTAATTCCCAAGGGAACAACGTAAGGAAGTAGGGGCTTGGAAGGCAAAAAATTTTGGCTAAGTATTGGCTTGAGTTAGTTTGTGAAGTAGTGTGTGAGATTGTACTTGTGTAGAGATTGTTCGGGTTGAACAAGCATTATATTTTCTTCTCAAATTTTCTAGTTAATGCAATATACAGATAGAAGGGGCTTTTACATCATGCTTTCCCCAAAAAATTATTATGTTATGTGTGATTAAAATTATTCCTCATCTTCTTCGTGATTTCATCGATCAATTTTTGTTTTCCGTTGATGAGTATAGTAGATTCAAATCAATTGTTTTAGCATATCAAAATATGTAGTTTGAATCTACAATAAAAATCTACATAATCTCAGGCCTTGGGCATACCATTGCATACATTAAGCTTCAAAATGGTGATGCAAATGGAACTTTATACATATAATCCATCTCTTCCTGAGGCTTAGGACACATCACCTTAGTTTGAAATGGCTAGCCAAAGGTGTAGTAATTGGTTTTGCATTATGCATATTAAATCTTTCCAACACCTTTTGTATTACTCACTCTCAAACAATGTTAATTGTGATTTTTCTTGTCTCTAGTTATTCTCATACCAAGGATTTTCTTTGTAGCACCCCAATCCATTATTGCAAATTAGTTTGCCAATTTTCTTTTGAGCACATTTATATCCTTCATTTTAAACCCCACAATAAGCATGTCATCTACATACAATAAAATATAGTATAGCTACCATCATTTTTTTTCAAGATAAACAAAATGATGAGAGTGACATCTAGTATAACCTTGTACAAACATTAACCAGTCAAATTTTATATAGAACTTCCTTGGAGCATTTCTTAAGCCAGATAAACTCTTCTTCAACCTGCACACTAGTTTCTCCCTCCCTTTCACTTAATATCCTTGCAGATGCTACATATAGATATCTTGCTCCAAATTCCCATGGAGAAAGGTTGTATTTACTTCTAACTGCTCAAGATGCAAATATTTTGTTGCTACTAGACTTAAAAGAGTTTTGATTGAAGTCATCTTAACGACGGGAGAAAATATTTCATCAAAGTCTGTACCTTTCTTCTGTGCAAACCCCTTCACCACAAGTCTAAATTTATACCTTTTTCTACCTCGATCTTCTTCCTTCAACCTATAAACCCATTTATTTTTTAATGATGTTTTACCTAGAGGAAATCTAACTAAGTCCCAAGGATAGTTATGTACCAAGGAGTCCATCTCTTCTTTCAGGGCTAGCTCCCACTTCTTCCTGGTTTCTATCTGCATTGCTTCTTCATAACATTCTAGTTCACCAGAATCATTTTACAATATATAATATAATTAAGGATAATATCATTCAAGGGGTCTACTTATCCTGGTAGATCTTCTAATACCACTTTTAGGTGTTTTAGGTGTCTCTTGTTGTTCTAGTTGTTGATCATTATGATTTTCATACACCTTTTCCTTTTCCTGTGATCTCATCAAGAACTGTGTACTCTTTGTTTTCTTTTTCTTGCTTCTTTTTGTGCATTTCATCCTTATACAAGATCCTTTCATTGAATATGCCATCTCTATTCCTAATGATTTTTTGATTTCATAATCATATAAGGGATAACCAAAATCATTAACACCATATCTAATAAGGTATATTTCTTCATTTTGCCTCAATATTTGCTCTATTTTCTTAATAATGTGTACAAAGGCTTCACAACTGTAAGTATTTAAAAATGAGTATTTTACCTTTTTACCTATCCATGCCTCCTCTGGAATACCACCATACAAGGTACTTAAAGACCCTCTGTCTATTAGATAAACAACAATATCTACAACATCTGCTGAAAATTGTAAAGGCAATCTTCAATGAGATCTCATGCACCTTGCACGCTCCATGATTATTCCATTCATCCTTTATGACACACCATTTTACTCTGTTTTTCCTGGAAGTGTCTTCTCTCTACAAATTCCATGCTTTGAAAAATACTTATCAAACTCTTTGCTGCAATATTCTCCTCTATTGTCTGATCTGAGACACTTCAATTTATTTACTGTCTCATTCTCAACCAGAGATTTATAGTTATTGAAAGTATCAAATACATAAAATTTATTACAAATGCAATAAATCCATGTATAATGTACAATAAATCTCTAACTTTTTTCTCTTCGTTTGTTTCCCAACTCTGAGAAATCGACTCTCTTGTGTCTTCCAAAAACATAGTTCTCACATAAATCCAAATCAACATGCTTCAAGCCTAGAAACAAACTTCTTGACTGGAGAATCTTCATCCCATTCTCACTGATGTGCGCAAGCATATGATGTGAGATGCAGATCTGGAAGGGATTCCATATGACATAAAGAGCACATCAGGGGAAATCTTCAGTATTAGGATAGTAATAGTTTCTTGGTATAACAGGAAGCAAAGATTTGTTGCACTCAATTCGGCAGAAGAAGAGTACATGGTTGTTGGTCAAATAGCTTTTGAATCTATGTGGATGAGGAAGATCCTTGTTGAGTTATTTGGTTAGCAGATGGATCATGCAGTGATTTACTGTGACAATCATATTTGTATCAAACACTCTCAGAATCTCGTTTTTCATGATCGGTCCAAGAAGATCGACATCCGCTAACACCATCTATGAGATTGTGTGTAGAGGAGAATCATGTTGTTGTAGTACATTCCTACAGGATGCAGACATATTGACTAAGGCACTGCCAAGAGGAAAATTAGAGTTTCATAGAAGTAGGATTGGTGTATCTGATAATAAATTTCTTGTTGAGAGGGAGTGTTGAAAATGAAACAACAAGATCCTAATTTAATTTTGTTCTTGAATTAAATTAGTAATAAAATTGCAATTCCACATCACAATACAACTTGTATGAGTTAACTAAGTTAAATTGACTTAGTTGGCCCAATTAATTCGAGTTGGGGGTCTAACTTACATCATGTAGAGTGTGTTTTACTTTATAGGATACCTGGTTGAGTTTATTTTCAGTTGTAATTACTTAATTTAGTTTAACTAAGCTAAAATCCATTAAACTAGTTCCAACTCATGGAGGAACTAGTAGGAGGTCAGACAATGGGGTGTTGCTTCATAATGTTCAACTAGTTAACTAGTTATTTGCTCATAAATAAATCAAGCATGTCAGATGTGAGAGTTAACCAATTGTCATTGGAGTTCATGGATAGTGTATTATTAGTTGTATAATTAGCTAAATTGTATAGGTGGTGTATCCAGTCAGAGGAAGGCTTGTGAGGATTGCACAATTCTAGTTGAGTAATTTCCCTAATTAATATGGGTTTAATTTCCCAGGAAGAACACAAGGAAATAGGGACTTGGGCAAGACAAAATTTGGTTAAGTATTGGCATGGGATTGTCTATCGAGTTGTGAGACAAATACAAGTAGTGGAGAGGTTGCTCAGGCTTGAGAAAAGCCTTTTAATCTTCTCATATTTTCATGATGATGCAATATATAGATAGAAAGGCTTTTTAGCTTTGGCTTTCCCCAGGAAATCATTGTGTAATGTGTTGATTGAATTCTTTCTCTTGTATGCTTCATGATTTTGTGATCATTTAATTGTTTTTACTGATGAATAAAGTAGATTCAAGTGTATTGTTTTAGAAAATTACATTTAGCAATTTGAATCTGCAAGGAATTTATACAAGTAGCTCACATGACAAGGCGTACATGTGACTGAGGCCTTTTAGTCACTCTCGTAGTAAGGGAATACCAGAAACTATGGAATTTTATAGCTAGTTCTGAGCTAGTGACCTTAGATTTTGTGACTGCCCTTCAGGGCCATGACTGAGGCCACTACCAAGAACTACATGAAATGTTAAAAAATGATAAATAACATAAAAAAAGGTACTAATTCAAACATTTGATTAATTAGTTGACTATAACCCTAACTAGCCATGACACACATTTCATCAAACATGTCACAATTATGCAATCCATAGGTCATAACAACATATCTGAGCATAGGGGTCTCATACTTACCTGACGTTATTAAAGAAGCTCTCATTGCTTATCATGATATCCATATTATCATGTATTAGGTCATATATTCATTGTTCATTTATTTTCAAATCAAAACACGATGAGAGCCATACATCAAGTCTATCATAAAACATGCTTGTAACGAGCATATAAACAGCAAAAAACAAGGATATAACAACCATAAGACTCACACGCGAACAAGTATATGTACCCATCAAATCCAAAATGAAAGAGTCTCTTATTAACATATGAAAAATACAACTAGGTCAGATTTCCATGTACCAGCCAACCATAGATTAGCTTAACCAAATATTTCTTTCATCCAATCACCCTCATGCCATATTCTAAGCATGAATGTGTGATCTCATGAAACAACTCAAGAAAATCAAAACTAAGTCTTCTAGAGGCCAAACCACCTCAACCCATAGCGAATGATGCCACCTCATGGTCGGAAATCACTAACCATCACCGGAGTCGTCTCTACCCAAGTTATCCAAGGCTCGAGAGTGTTTGTTCCAACCAGGGCTTCCAAGACTAGTAAATCAACACACAATTGTTGTTGGGCTTATAGAGAGTTTGTAAAACTAGGCTTCTAGGAGTAGTACCTCAACCTACCAAGGACTTCTAGAGTTTCTTTCTAGCAAAGGCTTCCATGACTAGTAGCTCAACCCAAGCTATTACAAGGATTCTAGAGCATTTGTACAACCCAGGCTTCTAAGAACTAGTAACTCAGCCCACATCCAAGAGGAACATGAAACCCAAGAAGAAAACAAAAATAAATACCCCCACAACACCATGGCTATCCAGGAAATGGAAAGGTTAGGAAAATCCACCATCAATATAGGCATTCCTCCATGCCAATGATAGATCGTAACCAAGAAACCACATGCATATGCCGTGGATGCCAAAAATAGAAATGAAATCATACATGCAACTCAATACGTGTAAGAAAAAGTCATTGTAGTTGTTGATCCCGATATCCTCTTGCACTTTCCTACTATTCCTTTCACTTCTTGCTCCAAAACTCCAAGTATGACACACTCCTCCAAGAGTTCTCCAAGAAAACTCTAACTATACAATAGTATGAGAGAGAGAGTAGAATAAAGAGATCCAAGCTAAAAACTGACAAAAAAATAAAAAAATAAAATAAAAATAAAAATAAAAAAATAAAAAAATTGTCAACTAATCCTCAAAAGCCTTTTTATTAATGAGGCCTCTATTTTCTTTAATTTTCCATCATTTTCCTTCATTTTCCTCGTCACATGAAACCTGTGACCATTCACCTTCCTTTTCTCCAAATTTCCATTATTTTCATAAATAAAATGTTAATTAATGCCACTTTTCTTTTCCAAAGCCTTTGTCATTTCCTTTTCCAAATTCCATAGCCATTAATTAATCACAATTGATCCCTATCACTATTTGTTTGTCCAACATTCATCTCGTTATACGTGTCCCATGACCATGGTTATTATTTTTCCTTTATTAACTTCATTACATGGATGTTTGAACAAGGATGTTACAGAACCCTCCCCGATGGGGGAACATTGTCCTCGGTGTTCAATGACACCTAAAACCATCAAAATTGTTGAAAAGAAAAACATACTTCCCATGGAGCTTTATAACTTAGCTCGTTGCAGTATATATAATGATAATTCTATTGAGAAACTAACCAACATGAGAAACATAACAACATGACAACCAAAAGAACATGACACCCATCACTCTTATTGGACATTTATAACACAACTCATGGTGGTATTTACATACATATACATATATACATCTACCAAAACATCAAACCAAAAAATATACCAAAAACATTCGCTCATCCAGTGAATAGAGAAGGATACATAGCTCGCATCTCATGAAGCATCTCCCATTTAGCTTCATCGCGCCCAAAGTGATTCTATTGCACTTTAAGCTATTTGATTGCTTGGTTTCAGTGCATGAGAATATTTCTCTTCAAAATGCATTAAGATTTTGACTGTAATTCTCCTTCTAGATCCACCTACAATACATACCAGTCCATCACATAATCAACATTTCTAACATACAACTTAAGAAATGACACATGGAAGACATCATCGACTGTCACTGTCAGAGGCAGTGCAAGTTGATAGGCTACTAGTCTAATCCTTTGAAGAATCTTGAAAGGCCAACAAAACCAAGGTGCCACCTTGGCACATGATCTAATCCTCAAGGAGCTCTTCTTGGGCTTCATGTGAAAGTACACATGTTCCCCAACCTAAACTCCTTAAACAACCTATGTTGATCTTCATAACTTTTCTTCCTTTCCTATGCTTCCTTTAAATTCTACTTGATAACTTTCATTTCCTATCCCATTTTTTCCAACATGTCTGGTCCTATCAAAATCTTGTTAAGTGGATCACTCCAACTAATGGTAGTATTACAACTCCACCCATAAAGTGCCTCAAATGGACTCATCCTCAAATATTCTTGATACTCATTGTTGTAAGAAAATTCTACCAATTGAAGATACTCTTCCCACATTCGTTGTTGATGCATGACATACATTCTCAACATGTCTTCCAAAATCTTGTTTACCCTCTCTATCCAGCTTTTTGTGGATGATAAGTTATAGTGAAGGCCAAAAATATACTATATTCTATAAATAACTCTTTCGAGAAATTAGAAGTGAACTTAGCATCCCTATCTGACACAATGTTCTTTAGAACACCATGCAATAGTACTACATCTATGATGAATACATGTGCTACATCATTAGTTGAATAAGTATACTTTACTATAATGAAGTGTGCTTCCTTTGTCAACTTGTCAACCACAACCATGATGGAATCATATTGTCTAGATGTCCTCGACAAACTTGTAATGAAATCCATGGAAATGACCTCCCATTTCCACTTTGGAATTAGAATTAGCTATAATAATCCACCTAAACGTTTACATCCTATCTTTACGTGTTAACATTTCAAGCATATAGCCAAAACCTCAGCCAAATCCTGCTTCAAATTCAACCAATAATTGAATTTTTTCACCATTTTCAATGTCTTATAATATCATAGGTGACTTGAATATGGCTTAGCATGAAATTCCTCAAGATAAGCTTCTCGAGCTCACTGTTGTGTGACACATATATCATGCCCCTAAATATGACCAAATCATCTGATGTGATATGGTTGTCCACATCTTAATCACCTATACCATGTTATAAGCTATGCATAAGCTCCATATACATATCATCCTGCTCTCCTTCCTACAAGATCTAATCCTGTAAAACTGTCCCATAAGAACTCATACCTGCTATGTGATTTACCTATATCCACCTACTAAGAGCATCTGCAACCCTATTATTTGTACCTTTAATGTACCTAATCTCAAATTCAAACTCATTGATAGTGGCCAACCTTCTAGCTTTTCTTGTATTCAGATTTAGTTGCTCAAATAGATACCTCAATCCAATGTGATCACTCATCAGTACAAACCACTTACCAGGAAGATAGTGTCTCGACATATTCAATGTGTGGATGATCGCTGTAAACTCAATATTATGTGAGATAATTTTCCTCATGCTCATTCAGTTTCTGTGACTCATAGAACACTACATGTCCTTCATGCATAATGACTCCACCAAGTCCTCTCTTGCAAGCATTTCTACATACCACAAATTCTTTGTCCAGATCTATAATCTTTAAAACTCGAGCATTTGTTAACAACTGCTTGAACCAACTACTCAAAACTAGTTGCACATTCCTTTGTCCATTGAAATTTCTTACCTTTTGTTTACAATTATTTAATAGGATAATAAGTTTGTGAGAAGTTCCTCATTAATCTCCTAGAATAACCTCCTAACCCCATGAATGATCTTACATCATCCAGATTTCTAGAAGCTATCCACTCCATGATAACCCTTACCTTTTCTCGATATACTGTTAAGCCTTCCTTTAAAAACACATGTCCCAAGTAATGTAACTCTATATAAAAGAAACTGCATTTAATGAGATTAGCATACAAATGATGCTCTCTTAGAAATCTCAATACTGCTGCTAAATGTTCGACATGTTCTTCCTCATTCTTAGAATATCCCGATATCATCCATGAATACAATAACGATCTTGTCCAAATAAGGATGCAACACACTACTCATTAAGCACATAGAATTAGTTTGAGCATTATTCAAACCAAGTGGAAACACAAAAAAATCATAATGGTGATACCTCATATGGAAAGTTATCTTGTGAATGCGATATTCTCTAATGCGTAGATTATGATATCCTAATTTCAAATTAATCTTATAGAACATTGTTGCTCCCTTCAATTGATCAAACAAGTCATCAATCCTAGACAACAGATACCTGCTCTCATTGGTCACTTTTTTCAACTGCCTATAGTTAATGCATAAGCTGAGAGTACCATCCTTCTTGACAAACAACATTGATGCCCCCCAGGGTGATACACTTGGCCTAATGTACCTCTTGTCAAGAATCTCCTTCAACTACAACTTCAATTTCACTAACTATGGTGTGCTCATTCTATAAGGTGCCTTTGATGTTGATGTTGCACCTCGTACCAACTCAATATAAAATTCCACTTCCTTGTGAGGTGAAACCTCTTAAATATATGTTGGAAACACATCCTAAAACTACTATAGAACTAGGTACCTGCTCAATACACCTACATCCTCAACTTCCCTACCTTTTTCACTGGAAATATTCACTTCGAATAACAAACACCCTTTCCTATGACTATGCTTCACTTGCATAATTATCACCATTCTAGCTGATGTTTCCTTCTTCTTACCCTGCACGACTCTTTGTTCCCCATTGTCATTGAGGCACTAAATATCCTTGCCATAACAATCCACCTTGGTCCTATGAAGATACAATGAGTCCATACCCAACAAAATGTTGTATGATCCCAATGGAAACACATTAAAATGTGTTGACGTAGGCATACCATTCAACTCAAATGCACAAGCTTTTACCAAGTGGTGAACTCTCTTCTTTTTACCTATATCCAACTACACTAACCAAGATTCTGCATGCACTTCCTTATTCAAAACATACTTATCCACTAGGTTAGGGTTAGCATAATTATAATTAGATACACATTCAATCAAAATAGAAACAATTTTATCTCAAAGTTTACTGTCTGTGTCAATAATAGAGCCATGGTGATCTTCCTTACTATTCTCCAATGCTACATAAATATGTGGAATACTTTGTCCAACATCTCCCACCGTATGTGCCTCGTGAGCACTATATATCTGCGATCTACTACCTTCATGTTGTGGACAATCTCTCCTCCACAAGTCCAACACTGCAAGGGCTTCCAACCATCACCCTTGTTCTGTTGCTTTGATCGAAATCCTTGTCCTCTATCAAATGAATTTAACTTCTTATGTGGATATGTATTCTCTTTTTTACTTGTATCTTGAGGTCTTTTTTGCTTCTTGCCCCATTTTCCTTTATTCTTTCCATTACCTTTCTAGTCCAACTTAGTCTCATCCTTGTGATTTTATTTCTTAAAATAATTCTTTATCTTCCAAATGGCCTCCTCTAATGATCTAGGCTCATCAAACTCAATCCTCTCATTGAATGCTAATGACAACCACTGATGAATCTATGAATCCTGCCCTTCTCCTCCTTGAGGAAATGCACATACCACAATAACTCCAAGAATTTTCTAGTGTACTCCTCATCAGTCATATATCTCATCTTCATCTCATAGAATTATTTTGCTCTGTCATCATAGTATCTCTCTGATAGAGACTTCTTCCTTAATAGTCTCTCAAACTCATTCCAAGTCAAATCCTCTTCATAAATACCTCTCACATTATTTACATCTTCCTACCAAAATTTATGCTTTACCTTTAACACTGAATGTAGCTATTATGTCCTCCATGTTTTCTGATTAATCATGCAACCTGAAGAAATTATTCATACCAAGAAACCATGCTCCTACATCAGCTAACTTATTCATTTCCCAATCAAATGTAGGTGGCTCTTTTTTCTTGAACTCATCCAAAAAATATCCCTTCTCACTCCTCTTGTAAGGATGATAATAATTATGACCATGATACATGTCTAAAACAAAACTAGAGTAAATCCCTTATCCATTACCTCGCCTATCAGGTGTATCCAAGATTCCACCATCTCTGACCGTGCCATATCTATTCGACTTGTTCCCATCTTGTGACCTACTACTATATGCTCCATTAGTCATATCCTCTTGTTCATGAATGATTTTAGGTGGTCCATGTTTCTGTACGTGTGACAAGATATAAAGAATCACCACCTTGACCTCTACTTGTTTCTCATGTGCCGAGAAAGTATCTCTTGTGATTGAATTATTTAGCTATTGTATTCTTTGCAACTCCTTATTTTTTTTTTCAAACTTCTCAAAGTGTCTGCTATGTTAGGAGAATATACCTCACCATTTTTCTCATGATATCTATAAGAAGAATCTCATGAATTCTAATCTACCATCTTGCTATTGATATTTGATATTCTCTTCCTACAAGGTATATCATGTGAGCTAAACCAAATCATAAAAAACCAACGTACCCGAGTTTAGTTCACGGTAGGATATTTCATCTACAAGGCCAACCACATTTTCACAATACATATATGAACATAATCATATCCACATTTAATCACCATTTTAGCCATTATCCGTTAATCAATGCATTACCATACCAACCACATACCATGACCTCATGCATGACAACTACAACCATGTCAACATATGCACAATAACATATAAGCATCAACTTGCATGACCAGTGCACAACTCACATACGTTCATGACGACAACATCGAACAACAACCCCAACTTTTCGCATTGTGACAACACTGCAACAATGACCAACGCCATGCATACATAATAAGTAAATAGACCACAAGCATAAATAACACATATCAAATCAATATGAATGCATGACCAATACACCGCTCATCGAGTCCAAGGGGTGGACCATGCTCTGATACCACTTTGTAACCAACCTACTCCAATATTTACCCAAGTTAATCACTTTGCTGTGATAAGCATGTGACGAGGGGATACTATTATGTGATTCAACTTCTCGTGTATAGTGAAGGAAGTGGAATCAATAAAAAAAACCTTTTTGACCTTCCACACATGCTGCGAAACCTTCACGAGCCAACCAAACCTTTCACGTGACCAAACCCTAAGGTAACTTGACATTTCATTGACCTCGACTCCCCAACGACTCCCATGAAAGGGCATGCATGCAACTGAGACCTTCTAGTCACTCCCATAGTAAGGGCATGTCAACGATTGCAGATATTTCTAACTTTTTCTGATCAAATGACCCCAAATTATGTGCCATTTGTTTAGGGACAACACTCAAGCCACTTCCATGAACATTATGAAATTTTCAGAAATGGTAAATAAGAACAAAAAAAAGTAATAATTCAAACACTTAATGAATGAATTGATTTGACCACTACTAGCCATGACAAGAATTTTGTCAAACATGTCACATGTATACAATCTACATGTCATAACAACATATCTTAGCATAGAGGTCTCATACTTATATGAAATTCGTAAAGAAGAACCGATGCCTTGTCACAATAGCTACATTATCATCTATTGGCTGATATCTTCATTATTCATTTATTTGGAAACCAAAACGTGATGAGAACCATACATCAAGTATGTCATAAAACATACTCATAACCATCATATAACCAACATAAATAACAAGGATATAAGTACCCTAAAAATCACATATGAAAAAGTATATTTACCCATAAATCCTTAAAGGAAAGAGGCTCTTATTAACATATGGAAAATGAAACTAGGTCTGGGACTTCGACGTACCACTTGACCATAGATTGGATTAAACAAATCTTTCTTTGAGCCAATCACCCATGTGCCATATTACAACCATGAATGTGCAATCTCATGAAAAAAATCAAGAAAAACCAATCTAGGATTTCTAGAGGCCAGACCATCTCAAACCTCAACCAATGGTTCCACCTCACCATCAGACATCACTAACCATCACCATATTTGTCTCTACCCAAGTAAACCAAGGATCCAGAGAATTTGTTTCAATGAGGGCTTCTAGGATTAGTAACTCAAGCCACAAATGTTGTGAGGCTTCCACAACATTTGTCCAAATAGGGCTTCAAGGTCTAGTAACTCAACCCACCAAGGGCTTCGAGTTCATTTTTCCAACCATGGATTCCACGACTAGTAACTAAACCCACGTTGTTACATGGCTTCTAGACAATTCGTTCAACCAAGGCTTCTAGGAACTAGTAACTCAACCCACAACCATAAGGAACATGAAAACCAAACAGAAAAAAAAAGAAAAAAGAAAAAGAGAGAGGAATCACACCCACAACACCATGGCTATCGAGAAAATAGCAAGACTAGGAAAAACCACCATCAATTGAGGCATTCCTCCATTTCAATGACAAATCATAACAAAGAAACCACATGCATATGCCATGCATGCCAAAACTACCAAAGAAAGCACACATGAAACTCCATACCTTCAAGCACAACTCATTGTAGTTTTTGATCCTCATGTCCACTTGCGCTTTCTGCTCTTCCTTTGCCTTCTTGATCCTAAACTCAAAGTATGCCACACTCCTCCAAGAGTGCTCCAATAAAACTCTAAGTGTCAAAGAGTATGAGAGAGAGAGAGAGAGTAGAATAGGGAGCTCCAAGCTAAAAATTGACAAAAGTCTCACAATTGATCATCATAAGATTTTCTATTAATAAGATCTCTATTTCTTCAATTTTCCATTATTTTATTTCATTTTTCTCCACACATGAAACTTATTACCTTTCATCCCCCTTTTCTCCTAATTTCTATTATTTTCATAAATAAAATGTCAAATCATGGACTATGCCTTTCCAAATCCTTTGCCATTACCTTTTCCAATTTCCATAGTTATTAATTAATCACAAGTGATCCCCATCACTATGTTTTTCCCAACATCCAGCTTGGAATACATGTCCCATGACCATGGTTATTATTTTACCTTTATTAATTTTATTGCATGGATTTTTTTATGAGGGTTGTTACAAAGAAGCCCTTTTAAAAATTATACAACTAGATATTTTACAAAAATGATAAGGGTTTTTTTGCATCAAAATCAAACACTTTCTCATTCAAAAACAAAGAATATATATATATAAGATACAACCTATAAAGTTGTTGCAAGCACAATAAATTTAGAATTGTTTGAAAATTCTCTACCTCAAAATTTTGGACTATTGATCTTCCTCCTTCTTGAGATGCTAAAATCATGTTTATTGCTAGAGTAAGAGTCAAAGACATTAAGACATATATGTGACGGGAGATTTTTATTTAATAAATTTATTAATTAATTTTGATAATATATTTATTGATTTTATTTGTGTTTTTATTTAAATATTTACATTATTTTTAAAATTAAGGTTCTACGACAAATTATTAAATATACTAAACTAACGTTCATTAATATTTATAAAAATATAATATTTTGAATCAATATAATTCTCAATCCATATGTGAAAATATATGGCTAAAATTAGTTGCGTGAGGGTTCTTCCCACCAACATTTAAAGAAGGGGGTCCTATATTTGTATCGCTTGTTTTTACTTAAAGTTACTCGTCATTCTCTCATGAATTATGGAGTCACTCTCAATGGTTTTCAAACCAACTAGGGGTCCAGAACCCACTTTTTGTTGCACGAAGTTTGACAAAAAAGTTATTTTCTTCCCAAATAAATTTTGGCGCGCTACAAAAATTGGTGGGCCGGACATTTAATTTTGATCTTTATTAATTGATTTTTAATCAATTTTAAGATTTATTATTTCTTAACATTAATATATATATACAGTTTTTATATGCTAATTTAATGCTTAATTAGCATTATCTTTCTAGTATATTATCAATTTATTTTTATTAGATTTATTTTTTTTTATTTTTTTTTTTAACTTTTCTTGAATAAGAAAAAATCACAATATAGGCTCTAAATAAGGTCTGTGGGATGTAGAGAACCTACAGACTAGATGCCTTGATTGTTGGGCATGTAGTCA
This sequence comes from Pinus taeda, assembly GCA_000404065.3. Classification (NCBI taxonomy): domain Eukaryota; kingdom Viridiplantae; phylum Streptophyta; class Pinopsida; order Pinales; family Pinaceae; genus Pinus; species Pinus taeda. The sequence goes on along the minus strand of APFE031028117.1, from coordinate 10,289 downwards.
TGCCATAAAACCTATAATCTACAACTCAACATGTAACATGTTTGTCATATGAAAATTTCACTTCAATCATCCACCTTTGTCATAGTTTTTGATAGGTGATAAAACTATTTGTGTTCCATTATGTCATAATCTAGTTCATCAACCGGTAGCATAATGTTTTGTCTTAGAAACAATGTTGAAAGTGTAATCTTGTGCTCAATATAATACTAATTTGAACAATGCACTCTCCAAGTCTGAAATAATAGAAGTTTTTTCTAATAGAGAGAGGATTCACTTTTGGTAATTGCTTTATAATTTGAAGGCCATTGTTAAATATTTTGCAAAAGTTTATTCCAAACAACACTATCTATTGACTACTCTCATTGTAACTTGTTCTGTTCTGAAATCATTTGTGTTCATCATCAACCCATACAACAAAAAAACTAACAAATGAAAATGAAAATAAGCACAACATTAAGTAATCCATTGGGCTATGTAGTCAATCACTCAACAATAATAAATTTTCTCACTCAACCAAACCAAACTGCATACTGCAAAATGAAATTCAAACTTAAACAAGTATTGATCTAATGCAAAGTGATGTTGAAAATGAACTTATTTAATTTCACACACCACTACTTAAACTAAGTTGAAAATCCTACAATCTTAGGTGTAGTCAAACTTCCAATGCACCTAGGTGAGAATTAGATTTATTGTAGGTCACCTTGCATGTAGTTGAAAAGTTGAAAAGTGTGTACAATATGAAATACAAATTCCATAGGCAAGTGATACTTATAGGTGAACTTGGAAACATGCATCCTCTTTAAACATTTGAAACTTCTCATCATTGCCATGGGGAAGAAAAACATTCATTTGCATGGCATTATCATAGCAAGAGATGCACTTGATATTTTGAACTAATAGAATCTAGAAACTAGTGGAATCACCAAATGAACAAAGTGGATATGCAATGTGAAGGAAATGCAACCAATATGAAATTCCTATTCCTTTTTCACTAACAAGGAATAAAGCTAATCTTGATTGTTCCAAGGGAAATATTTCTTCATTACTTAGCTCATGGGCAATGGGGCCAAATGTTGTGTTTGTTTCTAGAAGGAAATTCCTCACTATGAAACCAAATAGACTTAGTCTAACCAGAGGGGGCTCCATTAATATTATGAGGCTTTTAAATGATGTTCACCACTTGACAAAAACTTATGAAGCACAATGACTGAATCTAGGATTTGTTGTAGAAGTGGTTGCTAATGAGTAGCTCTCTCTTGTAGAGGCCTTATCAAAGTGTCAATGTTTAGTTATGGTAGAAAAAAATATCTTGAAAGTCTTTTATAGAGGAATAGAAGAAAAAATAGCTAATCAATTACCCTCCTTAATCATCTAACAAGAGAAAATGCATATAGAGAAATTACTACTTCCAACAGATTTACTACTTCCAACATATATACATTCAAGAGATGACATAAGGCAACAATTTAATGATGTAAAGGTAGTAATTTAAACAACTTGTTCAATTAGTTATTCTGAGTAATGATTATAACTTTGTTGTGGGTTTTAAGGAAAGTCTATCATCATTTTAGCCTTACCTTAACTTCTATATTACTTTGAACATATGATGAAAAACAAAAATGTTTACAAAAAGAAAGACATACATCATAAACAAATTGTTATAAAATGAAGCTAGAAGCTCTTTATTAAAAATTATGCAACAGAAGATTTAAAAAAAATAATGAGGGGTTTTTGGCATCAAAAGGAAACTCTTGCTCATTCAAAATTAAAGAATATATAGATATTACAACTTCATGTTACAAGCTTTCAATATACTAAAAATAAAAAATAGATGGTGAATATCTGTAGGAAATTTAGAGTTGTTTGAAAATTCTTTGTCTCAGAATGAGATAATATTTATTGTTATCTTCCTCCTTCAAATGCTAAAATCATGTGGATTGGTGGAGTATAAAAATCAAATACATTATATATGGAGCGAGATTTTATTTAATAGATCTATTAATAATTTGATTTATTTAATTTATAGATTTTATTTTTGTTATTTATATATGTGCATTTTATTTAACCATAGTTTTATAACAATTCTTAAACTAATGGTCATTTTTATTATTTAAATATAATATTTTAAATCAAATATAATTTTCAGTGTTTATGTGAAAGGGGTCTTCAGTTTGTACCTCCAATTTTTACTTAAAGTTAAGTGTGATTCTCTCATGAATTGGGGAGCCCCTTCTCCATGGTTTTCAAAACAACTACATAAAACTATGCAATTCACTTGTTGCTTCATAAAATTTGACAAAAAAAAAGTTGTTCTTCCATAAATTTTTGTGAGCTACAAAAATTAATAGATAACTTATTTAATTTTTAATTTTTATTAATTAATTTTTAATCATTTTTAAGCTTAGTTAACTTATTAACTTTAATTAATACCAATCATTATATATAAAAAACAAATTGTCAATTTTTGTGAGCCAGAAAAAGTTACTAAATCCACAAAATCAAATATAATTTTCAGTGTTTATGTGAAAGGGGTCTTCAGTTTGTACCTCCAATTTTTACTTAAAGTTAAGTGTGATTCTCTCATGAATTGGGGAGCCCCTTCTCCATGGTTTTCAAAACAACTACATAAAACTATGCAATTCACTTGTTGCTTCATAAAATTTGACAAAAAAAAAGTTGTTCTTCCATAAATTTTTGTGAGCTACAAAAATTAATAGATAACTTATTTAATTTTTAATTTTTATGAATTACTTTTTTAATCATTTTTAAGCTTAGTTAATTTATTAACTTTAATTAATACCAATCATTATATATAAAAAACAAATTGTAAATTTTTGTGAGCCAGAAAAAGTTAATTCAAACATGAAATCCACAAAACTTAAAGACCTAAAATAACCTACACCTAAAATGTAGGTAAATAACCTACACCTAAAATAACCTACATTTTGTGAGAAGAAAAAGTTATTACTAACATGAAATCCACAAAACTTAAAAACCTAAAATAACCTACTGTGCTTACTAAGGTGGCAGACTTCGGCCTTGTTAGATTTGTGTAAATCATGGACTATTATCCTGGACTATTATCCTTTTTCTTTGTGTATTAAGGATAAACAAAATCTTAACCCATCAAAATAAATATTGTATGAGAAGGACCCGCTCTTCATCAATGAAAACCAATATCATTATATTAAATTCCAAAACCAGTAAAATGCTGAAATTTATAGGTTCAAATTCAAAACAATCTAAGCTTATCACACTACGAAAAGCAAAGGCCAAATACATAAAATTGTATGATGTAAAATGAATACGGTAAGCTATATAACAAAACCATAATCATATATTAAACAAGGAGGGCTACGAAAAGCAAAGGCCAAATACATAAAATTGTATGATATAAAATGAATACTGTAAGCTATATAACAAAATCATAATCATATATTCAACAAGGAGGCCTGCAAGTACCTGACAATGCCAAAGCAGCAAGTCCCTGACAATGCCAAAACTCAGTCTTTTGAATGTAAACGGTCAGTTTTCCAAACATGTTGAGAGACTTGTACAGATATAGACCACCAAAACAGTCAGTTTTTCAAACATGCTGAGAGGCTTGTACATGATATAGACAACCAATTCCAAGACCACTAAAACAGGCATCCAGACACAATAACTTCAAGCTCGCCCCGGAAATAAGGCCGATAAACAACCCACATTTCTGCCTTCAATCCAGATGAGCATAGGAAGATACTGGTTCATTCAAGTTGATCCCGCAGAATCAGATACTCTTGTTTCAGAGCCAGCATCGGTTCTACTTTAAGATCTAGTCCAAGTCCGAGAGATAGTTTACCAAAAGAAAGAGACAGTTTCCGTTGATCCAGTGGACCTTGTTTACCAAGTGGTTTCAATGGGAGTTGATTGCATTGATTCGATTGAAGTTCGACCCACTACAACACCCATGTAGGTTGTATCCGGATCATCCACTTGATTGAACCATTCTAATGAATCATTCTTTTCTAATGAAATATTTTGTAATGAATCATTATTTTCTTCTTTTGATTTTACTTTACTGTTTTTGCTTTACAAACTGTGTGTTCAATCTTTTAGATTGATTTGTGCAAGTTTTCTAAAACATTTAATTTTTTTGCTTAGCTTATTGTTGGATATTCACATATATAATGTATCATCGATTCATGCTGTGAGTGGCTTAAAAACAACTAGTGATGAATGGCTTTTTTGAGTGGCTTTAGATAGGTAGCAAACGCTGTGAGAAGTATACTTTTATACTATCAAGATTTTCTATAAGGGAAGTGAGAATCATAAAATTCAGCCTGTGTTTTCCCATAGTTCACATAACAATTGATATTATTTTGTTCAAAAAGTCTGCGCCTGACACAATGAGACGCACAGACCTGCACTTCTTTTTCACATATACAAGATATTTTTAAGACACTCCGTGAACAATGTTGAAAATATATAATTTCAACGTTGTGCGCGCGGGCCAGCATTCAAACAGCGTCGTACCAAGTCAAAACCACCCAGCAGCAAACCTAAACTGCCAGTAAGATATCTCACCGCTTTTGGCATAAAGCTGTTTCCGTACAATGGTGCTTCGACGCTGACATGTGGACAGGCGTGACACTTTTCGGAAGGTAACTCTCACCCAACTTACCTCTTCCAATATTGATTACACTCGTCCGATGAGCTCCAGCATTTACCGCTGTTGATTTACCAAAGTTGCACGGTGGTGTAAAGTACACTGAGAAAGGTGTTCCGATATCCATCCTCCACAGTTCGATTAAACCCAAGTTTGTCCACCGTCAAATTTCAAGGAAAGTACACGGGGTCTGGTAAAACTAAATTAAATGCGTAGAGTAAATTTTTGCCCATACCCTAAGTTAATATTATGACATTTTTTTTGGTAAAGTTTTTAATGTTTTTACGGCCCGTAATAGTTATGGCATACGGAAGTATGGGCATAAATTTAATGTAAGTTTTTTATTATTTTCGAAATGTATGGTATACGTTTTGGTATGAGCGTTGACTCCATGTAATTGAGTTTTTGCACACGGAGAGAATGTGAAGCTCAGTTCGCGGCAGCGAGTAAACAAAACAGAGGGTCAGCAGCACCTGAAAAAGACCAGAGATGCAGTGCAAGAGGAGAAAGAGAAGTAAATGAAGAAAACCTATGGATAGTTTTGTTGAAATCCATGGATTGTTTCACACAGGTGAAAAGGTAAATGTGTAAAACTCTGTAATTTTGTTTTCACACAGCAGTGAATGTAAATGAAATATTTACACACAGTGGTGTAAAATTTCATAGGAGGCAGAGTAAGTTTTGTGAAAATGTTTTGGTGAATCCCTCTGAGTAAAAGAGGATGAATATGTAAGTGTTTTTGTTTAATGAATATAAATCATTTTATGGTGGTGAAATACTCTGTTCTGTGTAATTTTTAAAAAAGACTTCTCCGTGGAAAAAGATCCTGGTGTAAAGAAAACAGAGCATTGCCTCTGTGATTTATATTTTCTGGTTTTGGTATTTACCCATTGCAAAACAACCAGAAAAAATACCCAACAGTGGTATCAGAGCAGGCTTAGGCTCCTTGTAGGTGACAAAGAAGCTGAAGGGAGGAGTCTTTTGGTTGCAGAAGTCAGTTGTTTTTAAATACATAGTCAAGGATTTTGAAACATAACTAAGGATGCAAGGAATGGCTAGCACAAGCACTGGTATGGGTATGTTTAACACCCAGCTCCCACAGTTCAATGGGAAGAACTATGACTACTGGGCAATAACCATGAGAGCCCTGTTTGACTCTCAAGATTTATGGGAAATAGTTGAAGATGGATTTGATCAACCAACAGATGAAACTGAGTTTAATAGGTTAACTAAGGCAGAGAAAGATCTGCTGAAGAGCAATAGGAAAAAGGATTCAAAAGCCCGTGTGTTGTTGTATCGAGCAGTGGACCAGAGTGTGTTTCCAAGGATGGCAGGAGCTAAGACATCCAAAGAAGCATGGAAAACCCTCAAGACAGTCTATCAAGGCATGGAGAAAGTGAGGACATCAAAATTACAATTGCTGAGGAGAGATTTTGAGAATCTCAACATGAAGGAGTCAAACAACATTGACTCATTCTTCACACATGTAATTGGTCTGATCACACAGATGAGGACACATGGAGAAACCATTGAAGATAGGAGGATTGTGGAGAAAATATTGAGGGTCTTACCCTCAAAGTTTGATGCTATTGTCACCACCATTGAAGAGACAAAGGATCTCTCAAGCTTTTCAGTTGATGAGCTACATGCATCACTGATAACACATGAGCAGAGATTGAGTAGGAATCAGAACTCATCTCTAGAGCAAGCCTTCAAGACCCAGATTTCCTTTGGAAGAGGAAGAGGTCAAGGCAGAGGAAACAAGAGAGGAAGAGGCAGAAGCCAGAACAGAGGTGGAAGGAACAGTCCAGCAAATGCTCAAGGAAGAGGCAGCAATCCAAATCAGAAACAAGGTCAAGGCAGCAGTCAGCAAAGAGAACAACATCATGCTCAAGGACAAAGGTATGAAAAATCCAATGTCCAATGCTATTATTGTAAAAAATATGGGCATTATGCCAGTGATTGTAGGAAGAAGCAACATGATATGAGTAATAGACAAAATGCAAATGTTACTAGAGAGAACATCAGCGAAACTAATGTGTTGTTAGCTTGTAACATGGCTGAAACAAATAGTGAAGACATATGGTTTTAGACTCAGGTTGCAGCAACCATATGACAGGAAATATAGCTTTCTTTTCTGCCCTAGATAAAAATATGAAATCAGAGGTCACACTAGGAACTGATAGCAAAGTTTCTGTTATGGGAAAAGGGGAGGTAAAAATATTTACAAAGCAAGGAGAAAGGAAAACCATAGCAGATGTCTATTATGTCCCCGGAATGAGATGTAACCTCTCGAGTATTGGACAGCTTGTTCAAAAGGGTTACAATGTTTACTTTGTGAATGATGTATGTACCATCATGGATATACCACCCAGCAAACGATGCATTTCTGAAGTGAAGATGACAAGGAACAGGATGTTCCCTCTCAGGATCAGGGCAGATTTGA
>APFE031028115.1:64869-77639 GCA_000404065.3 Pinus taeda | reverse complement strand
TAGACTCCTATATATAGAAAGGAGGTTTTTTCATCTGTATCATCCAAGAATTATTCATTTGTGTAATTCAAAGGAGGATTCCCCCTCGAAGAGGCTGATTTTTAGGTCGTTGATCTATCTTTTCTTCTATTTAGTGAGCTAGTTACATAACATTTGGTATCAGAGCTTTGGATTCTAGGGATTTGCTTCTCCAACCATGTCATCATGATATTTTCACTATAACTTTCTTTCTTTCTTTCTTTTTCTTCTTCATTTATTTATTTATTTTTTCCTGCGATTCTCAGAAGTGGAAATTAAAACCCATTTGAGCTAAAATATTTATGAACCTTGAGTCCGAATTTCATGTCTTTTCTCGCTATATTTGCATAGATAGGATCCAATGAAGTTAGGGTTTTTTTCAAGCTCTCGAATTATATCTCAAACAAGTGACCTGCGGAAAATCATCATAACTTTCTCTTTGAGAATTATATTAAAATTTCATAAAAGTTATAGAGAGAGGACGACCTATAGTTTTCTTTCTATCGGTTTTAGGTCCTAAGGTCGAAATAGTGACATGTGAAACTTCATACAAGTTCGCTCTACTGAACCAATCTATAATCAGGTCATCATGGGAGATTTGGCATAAATATTTCTTGGAGAATCCATTCTTGATCAGACTTGTGGGAATGGAAAGAGGACTAGGACAACTACTGCAGGACACAATTTCAAACCTTGGAGATCTGAAATTACATATATATAACAGATTAACTATCAATCTCCTACAAAGTGAAAAAAGGTGTGTAGTTTTTTAAAAATTTTTCATAAGTTTGGTTTGAAAAAATAGTTTGAAGGAATTCAAAGGGGATAGTGAAGAATTATTATCATTAATTGATGCCCCGAATAAAGAAAATGGAAACAAATAGTAAGAAACCTGAAATCTCCACCATGACGCATGAAGAAGAGGAAGAAATGCAACATGATATATCAAAATTATGAGAACAAGTGCAACAAAATTCACTCTCACAAAAAATAACATAAGCTAACATGGATAGTTTAAAGAAAGGCGTGGAAGCTAAAATGGATGGTTTAAAAAATGCATGGAAGCTAAGATGGATGGTATAGAAGAAAAACTTAAAGGCAAAATGGAATATTTGAAGACAGGTGTGGAAGCTAAGATGGATGGTATAGAAGAAAAAATTAAAGGAAACATGGATGATTTGAAGACAGATTTGACAAATTTGCAACAAGAAATGCTTACTAATGGCAAAAGGGTAGTAAAGGAAACTCATGAGGAGAACAAAAGAGATGTCAATCATGATTTCATAGACTCTAACAGTGGATTGAAGACCCACCATGTTCCAAATATCAATATGAAGAAGTTTGATGGCAAAGATCTTGTAACATGGAAACTATAGATGGAGCAATATTTTGATCTCTATAATGTGTAAAACACACAAAAGGAACGCATTGAAACTTTATATTTGGAACCAAATCAGTTTGTATGGTATCAATGGCTTTGCTCTCGTAAACAAATTGTCACTTGGGCAATTTTTACAGAAGAAATGATAACACATTATGAGGATACAAAAAGCAACACTGCTTTTTCGCCAATTGATAAATCTCAAACAAAAGGGTTCAATGATGGAGCACATTAAGGACTTTCAAAAATTGAATATAAGGTAGGTATAAAAAGATATCTGAGACCGAGAGGAGCATATGATTGATGTGTTCATAAGGGACTTTAAAGGATAACATTCCAACATGAGGTTCACCTTTGGGACCCTAATTCATTGGAGAAGGAATTCAAGTTGGCAATAAAATTGGGAAAGAAAAATTATGGAAAAAGGAAGCCTACCACTCACAACTATAAAGATGGAAATGTTTTTTCTCCTAAGCTTCCACCAACCTACAAGGTTGGACACCACAACAATTATTAATAAAAAAGAGAAAAATGGCTTTGTTACAGTTGTGAATAGCAAATACACTAAGGCCATCAGTGTGCTAAGAAGAAATTATTTTTACATAGATTGTGAAGAGGAGGAAGAAAAGGAACAAGAACATCAAAGAAGAGGATATACACCAGGAATGAAACCCTAGAGAAAGAAGAAATGAATCTCACCATATCTTGTAATGCATTGGGCCAGAATTACCACTCTTCAAACTATCAAGATAGAAGGACATATCAAGAAGAAAAAGGTAATAATGTTGATTGATTCGGGAAGTACCCATAATTTTATTCATTGTAAGATAGCCAAGGAATTGAATTGCTTCTCATATCCAGCACCAGAGTGTCAAATGATGGTTGCAACTGGAGGAACCATAAATATCTCTAGAAATTCCCATAATATCAAGCTATCCATGGGAGAATATGTATTGAATGTCCCAATTCTTTCCATTCAAATGGGTGGTGTTGATGTTGTTCTAGAACTCCAATGGCTACAATCCTTGGTACAATAGCTTTTAATTTTCAAGAACTTTTCATCAAATTTTCTTCGAAGGGAAATGATTTTGAATTAAGGGTATCAGAGGGAATCCGAGAAAGATGATTAGCTCTAACGGGATGACAAATCTTCTAAATAAATAACAACGAAGCGTAATTGCACAATTATGTTTGCTAGAGGTTCCCACATCAAAATCATCTATTTCTCTAGATCTCCAAAAAGTCTTGGACAATCATTCCAAGGTATTTGAGACTCCCAAAGGCCTCCACCTATTCGTGATCATGATCATGCTTTCATTTGATTTCAGGAAGTTGTTCCTCCAAAATCAGGCCTTACAGATATCCTATGCCCAAAAGAGTTGAAATTGAACGTATGGTTATTAGAAATGCTAGAGACTGGTATAATTCAACCTAGTCATAGTTTTTTCTCTGCTCCAGTAGTATTGGTGCACAAGAAGGATGTGTCATGTGCATGTGTTCCAAATTATAGGGAGCTCAAAAAGCTCACTATTAAAGATAAATTTCCCATTCCTTTCATTGATGAATTATTGGATGAAATGATGCATGGATCAATTTACTTCACCAAGTTGGATATTCGTTCAGGATATCATCAAATCAGAATGAAGACTGAAGACATTCCCAAAACAACATTTAAAACTAATGAAGGTGATTATGAATTTTTGGTCCTGTCCTTTGGCCTTACCAATGCACCTTCTACATTTCAAGGTTTGATGAATTCTATTTTCAAACCCTTCCTTAGAAAATTTGTGTTAGTATTTTTTGATGATATACTAATCGACAACAAGTATTGGAAGGATCATGTTCAACATCTTGACAGGGTGCTCAAACTATTCGAGGAGAAACAATTATATGAAAAACGCTGCAAATGTTTCTTTGGAGTACAAGCGGTGGAATATCTGGGTGATATTGTATCTCATGAAGGTGTGAAGGTATACCCTAGAAAAATCAAATCCATTAAGGAATGGAAAATCGCCACATCCATAAAGCATCTGCGAGGATTTCTTGGGTTGACAAGGTATTATCACATGTTTGTTAATAATTATGGGTGAATAGCAACACATCTAACAACATTATTGAAGAAAGATGCATTTTCATGGACTCCAGAAGCAATGAAGGCCTTTGAACATCTTAAAGAGGCAATGTGCTAAGCACCATCTTAGCTACACTGGACTTCACAGAAACCTTTATTGTGGAATGTGTTGTCTCGAGAAATGGAATTGGGCTATTTTAATGCAAGAAGAAAGACCCATTTCTTTTGAAAGCTGTCTAATCAAAGGAAAGTATTTACACAAAGCTATTTATGAGAATGAAATGTTGGTAATACTACATGTACTTAAGAAATGGGGACCCTGCCTAATGGGAAGACACTTCAAGGTAAAAACAGACCATGATAGTTTTAAATACATTTTAGAACAAATATTATCTTCAGAAGAGCAACAAAAATGGGTCACAAAGAGGTTGGGTTATGATTTTGAAATCATCAACAAAAAAGGGAACAAAAATGTTGTGGCAGATGCACTCTCAAGAAAGGATGAGGATGTGTAAGCATTGCTTTGCGCCATTTCTGTTATCCAACCAGATTGGATAAACGAAGAAGGGGATGAATGGAAGAATGAAGAAGAAGTGTGGGCACTCATTCAAAAGTTACAAGAAGATCCCAGTACATCAAATACATTTAGCTAGCAAAATGATTCGTTATGGTACAAAGATCACTTATACCTATGTAAAAATTCCCAACTCAAATAAAAGATTCTTATGGAATTGCACACCTCTCCCTTAGGATGGCACTTAGGATTTTTAAAAGCTTACCATAGGGTTAAGAAGGAATTTTTTTGGGATGGCCTTAAATTAGATATTCAAAAGCTTGTGGCGGAATGTTTGGTTTGCCAACAAAATAAAGTTGAAACAATTAAGACCCCAGGTCTATTACAGCCTTTATCCATTCCAACCCAATGTTGGGAGGAGGTTTCAATGGATTTTATCACAGGCTTACCTAGGTTCGAAGGAAAGAGTGTCATCATGGTGGTAGTTGATAGACTTACCAAGTATGCACACTTTTGTGCATTATTGCGTCCATTTAAAGCCAGTATAGTTTCTACTGCATTTATGGAAACAATTCAAAAGCTACATGGAAACCCAAATATTATTGTAAGCGATAGAGATCCCATTTTCACTAGAAAGTTTTGGATAGAATTATTTTCTTGTCTTGGTACTCAGTTAGCTTATAGCTCATCTTATCATCATCAATCTGATGGGAAAACTGAGAGAGTAAACAAATGTCTGGAAGTATATTTTCGTTGCTTTGTATCTGATAAAAATACACAATGGGTAAAATGGTTTCCTTTGGCTAAATGGTTGTATAACACTTCCTTCCATACTGCAGAAAAAATGACCCCATTTATGGTACTTTATGGATATCATCCACTATCCATCACATCATATTTAAGAGAAAATTCTAAGGTTCAAGCAGTGGAAGATCACATCGAGCATCAACAACAAGTTCTCCAACTCATAAAGGATAACCTCACTTTGGCGCAAAATAGAATGAAACAACTGGAAAATCAACATCGCAGCGAAAGAAGTTTTGATGTGGGTGACTGGGTATTCCTACTGCTACAACCATATAAACAAATGTCCCTCAAGCAAGCTAAGAAGGATAATAAATTATCACCAAAGTATTATGGTCCGCACAAGGTGTTGCAAAATATTGGTACTATGGCATACAAATTGGAGCTTCCTAAAGCTTCCCGATTGCACCCAGTTTTCCATGTTTCATGCTTAAAGAAGGTTATAGGTGACAAACTCCCAGTTCAAACAATATTGCCAAAACTTGACGAGGAAGGAAAAATCATATTGGAACCTGAAGTAGTCACAGAAACGAGAACTTGACAACTACGAAATCAATCAATTTCGAAGTATCTCATCAAGTGGAAGAACTTACCCACTGAAGATTCCATATGGGAGGGTGAGAATTTTATATAGAAGCATCTAGAACTACTCAAGCATTGAAGACAACACTTTTTTGAAGGAGAGGGGCATGTTAGGGCCCTATAATACTAGTGATTCCCCCATTACTATTGTCATTGTAGCCCTTATTGTTATTGTTGTGCCCCTATTGTCCCCATATTGTTGTTATTGTGCCCCTAGAAGCCCACTATTATTATTGTCGTGCCCTTTATATTATTATTGTTATGTCAACTTTGATTATATTGTGACCACTTAGACTCCTATATACAGAAAGGAGGTTTTGTCATTTGTATCATCTAATAATTATTCATTTTTGTAATGTAAAGGAGGTTGCCCCCTCGAAGAGGCTGATTTTGAAGTCGTTGATCTATCTTTTCTTCTATTTTGTGAGCTGGTTACATAACATTTTGAGCCAACAAAGTGATCTTCAACTTTTCCTGATCTTACCTTTGATACCATGTTGAGAAATCAATGCAAGTAGATTAGGGTTTGATTCCTCTTTCTTGATAATTACTTGTGAGTTATGTTGGTTTTTTTTACTTCTTTATTATCTTATCTTTCATCAAAAAATCACCATATTATGTGTGTATGAAGATCACAAAAACACAAGACACAAGATGTAGGCACTATGCTAGGGAAAAATCCATCTCGAGGGGAAAACCCAGTCAAAAATTCTCTTCCTTCAATAGATTTCATTGAGACTCTTCAACATAGAAATAGACCAAACCCTCCCTCCACACCATGTTAGCCTTTCCATATATTCGACCTCTTTGCAATAGAACTTCCACTTCAACAGCTTTGATTATGCAACAACTTATGGCATCAGGCAGTAACTGGCAGCAACAACACTTAGAAGACTTTGAGCTCCAAAACTAGGGCACGAAAGAGAGAGAAAGTGGCACAAAAATTTGATTTCTTCCTTCTCCTTAGACTTGACCCAACTTGTACTTCCTTTGAATTCCTTGACCTACTTCGCACTTTTTCCAACTTCACTAGTGATGTCAAACTTATTTGAGATGAGATAATCTAAATGAATTTGATCTCCTTCTATTTGTAGGCTCTAGGTGAGGTAAAATCAATGTCCCTTAGGCTGAATTGATCTCCTTTAGGCTGACTTGGTGTGGATATTACATAAATAATATTTTACTAAATAATAAACATTTTTACATGATTCCAAAGCCCAAAAATGGTCTCTTTAAATGTACAATGACTCTATTGACTCAATGTTAATCCTAGGATTCCACAACAAGGACTTTGACTAATATAATGATGACCCAAGCATGAAACTCATGCTTTAATAAGTCATTGTTACAATAATAATAATAATAAATATTTATTCTTTTGACAAGTACATTACATGAAGATCGAACCTAGTTACATTCTTCAATATGAATCATGATGATTCATATGGTTGATATTGTATGGAGAGTTTGTTGCTACTCATGATGAGGTCATGTGTTTATTCATGTTATCATATTGATGAGCCTCATAGATTTTTTTGCTCTTGATGATGATATGTACCTGTTATATTGTTGCTATCGGTTCATATTGATGCACATGTGGATTATGGTGTTGGTTACTAGTGGTTATTATGATTTTGTTGCAAGATGTTCATGGTAATGGCCAAGGTGTTGAGTGGCCATGTACTAGCATATGATGTTGTTAGTACTTTATTGCAGCTACATTCAGAGAGCTAGTGCATAGCTAGTGGATGCCATGTATTGATTTTTATTGTTGTTGCCATATACAACATATTGATGCTCATTGATGCCATGTACTCATGTATTTTATGTTTTTGGGCATATATTAATGAGAGAACCATTGTGTGCATTATTAAAATCATGTAATTTATTGTTTTATCTTTTGGGCACATTGCTCATGGAGAGACCATTGATGTCTAACATGTTGTATCATTAGCTATGTATGGGTCAATGGAGTCCAAGTGATGTATTGTGATGATCTAGTTTGATGCAGGAGCATCAAGACCCTCTTCATTTGTAAATATGGAATAAAAAGGGGGTGTAATAATTTTGTTATTTTTAATAAAATAGGAAGTGAAGTTTATGTAAATATTCTTTCTAAATAAAAGGATATGAGAGAATATTTTAGGAAAAAGAATTGGGATAGAACTTCTATGTTTTTTCAGGATAAGAGTGGGAAAAAGCTTCAAGCTTTAAATCTTTATGTAAAAAGAAAAGCCTGCTTTTGTATCGGATAAGAACCGAGAAGGCCTATCCTTTAATTATAAATAAAGAAGTAAGCAAAGCTCTTGGAGTGGGTGAGAGGGAGAGGATGCGGTGCCAGAAGAAATATTATTAAAAATATTATTAAACTTTTCTCTCAGTGTTCTTACGGATCATCAATTTCTTGGTTAACTGTATTCAAGCATTGAATAGTCTATTATACTGTGTATATGCTTGACGCTTTACTGTTTATGGTCAGTTTGGTTGTCTCTTTTGTTGTGAAGATCTATGGTTACCGCCACTGTAATTCATTCTATTACAATTAGAGAAATACTGTGTGTTAAACCAATTTACTGTGTTATTCATTCTATTACACAGTATTAAACCGTTTTCCTTTCCATTGTTACTCCATCGGCACCTGTGATTTCATTGTTATAAGCAATGGTAGGCGTAATCTTATTAATCTTGGTTCTTACCTTGTCGATTCAACCCAACACCACATCATAGAAAGGGCTTTGGAATTGTCATGTGAGAATTCAGATTACCGGAGCGAATTAAAATAAGGATCGGCGTAAGGGTGCGTTGATCCGATGAGGGTCATTGTGCATGGCGTAGTAAGCTTAGAGCAGTCCATTCTTCAAAAAACATTTGAAAAGATCCGATTATAGTGCATACAGTTCATGAGTAGGGGAGCGGAAAATTTGTTGATTGTAATTCGAAGAGGTGAGCTTGCAGTCAATATAACCGTCACTGTGCTACCTTAAGGCGGATTCCCAATATGCGAGCGCCATCTGAATCGCTGTCCAGGAATGATGGCACCATGTGAAGTTTTGGTATCAATTTAATACTGCGTGGGTGCGTGTATGAATATGCTAGAATCGAAGGAGCGCAGGGTTGTTTTTTTTTTTATTGATTGTTTCATAGCTATTTGCTGGAGAAGCCGCTATAGTATATGAGCATGGTGTAGACATCGAAGCCCTTATGCCTAAACTCTGGCGTTCAGACTACTACAGAGAACTAAAGATACAGGAATCGACTGCTAAAGAGCGAGCCGAGCCAGGTTATTGCCGTCGGGTCAAAGATTTTGTGGCCTACCCTTGCAAATAAGTTGGCTCTATTTTAAACTAGGTCCAAATATTCAACGCAGAGTCAGAGAACGATGAAGATGATCCTAAGGTCGATGTGTGGATGTTGACAGAGCGAATGGTAAGTTAATGGGTGCGCAATTATTGATGATTTCCAATATTGAATGGGTGTGGGAATTAAAATGTAATTGATATTCAGTCCAATCAATAGAAGGGTGTTGCATTTAAATTTCTATATGGGTATTACATTATTGCTGAGTTGTAGTTGAAACAGAGTTTTTGAGAGTAACTGAAATTACTGACTTTTGAAATTGAGAATCAATATCACATACTTCCGCAAATTGAAGTGTATGCAATTGCCAGCAATCTGAAATTTTATCTGGACAGTTTTGATGTATTCAATAGATAGTGATTCTGGGTATTGTAGGGGTTTTCCCTGCATCAGGTGGTATCAGAGCCTGGCTCTGTTTTCATTGAAGAATATTTGTTTTGTTTTTAATGAATGCAAGAAGGTTTTGTTGAAGAACTGAAGAAGGTTTTGTTGAAGAACTGATATGCAGCATACACAAGTGAACAGGATTGCAGAAGTGGAAAGAAGACAAGATCTTAGAGGTGAGATGATTTTTTGAAATTTATGATTTAAGTTTATGGTTGCAGAAAAGGTGGCAGTGAACCTAGCATTCAGCTAAAGGCTAGATAGAGAGGACAATTACAGTGTGAGGTGAGTTGAAGAGATAGCCTAGAGAGAGCAGAGGAGTTCTCAAGAGGTTCCAGAGGCAGTGAACCAAGTACTCACCAAAAGACCAGATCCGGAGGGAAGGATTGGTGAGGTAAGTTGCAGCAAGAGAGATTGTTGTTGCAAAGGCTAGTACAACTCATGGTGAGTGAGAAAATCATGAGGAAGCAGTCTGCCAGAGGCAGAGGGAGTTTTTCTAGAGAAGGAAGAGGTTCAAAGAAATTCCACAAAGATGAGATGACTGTAGGAGTTCGAGAAAGAAAGATTGCAGAAATAAAGGCACAGTTGCAGGTACTAGAAGAATGCTGCAAGAGCAGGAAAATCGAAGAGGAAAATGGATCTTTCCAATGAAAGGAAAGAGAGTGATTTGGCGACAATTGCAGAGGAGTTTGAGACAAATTCTGATTGCCTTGTTGAAAAAGGGACTTATAGTTCTTGTGCCAGAGATGAAATTTGAAAATTCCACATGCAGATTTGATCAAAGGGAAGTGCTGAAGAAAGCAGTCAAGACTAAAAAGTCTTGCAGTTTTAAAACTCATGAGTTGTGTATGTTTGCAGTTGCAGAGGAGGAGATCATTGATGATTTCTTGAGTTATTGGGTAGATCCAGATCAGCTGGATAATGTGAACTCTTGTGCTTGTATCGCTGACAATTGTGATGTGATTACAGGTGTTGAGGAGGGAGTGCAATCTTGTGAAACTGATGCAGTACAAGAGGAAATTCTTATGGATGTTGAAGAATTGAATGAGTTTGTAGCACGGATAAGTGAAGAAACAATTGAAACTGTTGAACTTGGTGATTTTGTGCAAACTGAAAGTTTATGTATGAATGCAGGTGATGATAATATGCTTCAGCGATGCTACAGAGAAATTGCATTGTTAGAATATTGGTTGGAGAATCCAGAGTATGACAGGAAGATTACAAAAGAAAGAGACCAGTGCAGTGAACAAGAGGGAAAAGTTGCAGATGAAATTACAGGTGACAAGCAAAGGAATGTTACAGAGGGACAGGAAGATTGGGAGGCCGCAACATCCATAGTGGCAGCTGAGACAACATTGATAGCAGCAGAAGAGGCACTGATGCTTTATATTTTTTATCCTAACAATTGTTTTGTGAGTACAAGTCTTACTGAAGAAGCTGGAGAAAATATGCTAGACAAAGAAATTGAAATGATGAGACAGATGATGATGAAGGAGTCTTGGAAGAGACCAGCAGCAGTGAAACAAAGGAGAAGCAGCGAAAGGAAGACAGCAGAAGATTGCAAGAGTGCAGCCAGTGGAGTGATGCAGCATAAAGTGTGGAAACCTGGAGGAAGACAGCGAACAATAGCACATGATGACTTACAACACAAGATATGGGATCCAGGCATACACCGATCCGAACACATGATCAGGGGATCATGATTAATTTTAAGGTTGGGTGTATGATGAAGGAGCATCAAGACCCTCTTCATTTGTAAATATGGAATAAAAAGGGGGTGTGATAATTTTGTTATTTTTAATAAAATAGCAAGTGAAGTTTATGTAAATATTCTTTCTAAATAAAAGGATATGAGAGAATATTTTAGGAAAAAGAATTGGGATAGAACTTCTATGTTTTCTTAGGATAAGAGTGGGAAAAAGCTTCAAGCTTTAAATCTTTATGTAAAAAGAAAAGCCTGCTTTTGTATCGGATAAGGACCGAGAAGGACTATCCTTTAATTATAAATAAAGAAGCAAGCAAAGCTCTTGGAGTGGGTGAGAGGGAGAGGAGGCGGTGCCAGAAGAAATATTATTAAACTTTTCTCTCAGTGTTCTTACAGATCATCAATTTCTTGGTTAACTGTATTCAAGCGTTGAATAGTCTATTATGCTGTGTATACGCTTGACGCTTTACTATCTATGGTCAGTTTGGTTGTCTCTTTTGTTGTGAAGATCTATGGTTACCGCCATTGTAATTCATTCTATTACAATTAGAGAAAAACTATGTGTTAAACCAATTTACTGTGTTATTCATTCTATTACACATTATTAAACCGTTTTCCTTTCCATTGTTACTCCATCGGCACCTGTGATTTCATTGTTATAAGCAGTGGTAGGTGTAATCTTATAAATCTTGGTTCTTACCTTGTCGATTCAACCCAACACCGCATCATAGAAAGGGCTTTGGAATTGTCATGTGAGAATTTAGATTACCGGAGCGAATTAAAATAAGGATCATCATAAGGGTGCGTTGATCCGATGAGGGTCATCGTGTGTGGCGTATTAGAGCCGTCCATTCTTCAGAAAACATTTGAAAAGATCCGATTATAGTGCATACAGTTCATGAGTAGGGGAGCGACAAATTTGTTGATTGTAATTGGAAGAGGCGAGTTTGCAGTCAATATAACCGTCACTATGCTACGTTAAGGCGGATTCCCAATATGCGAGCGCCATCTGAATCGTTGTCCAGGAATGATGGCGCCATGTGAAGTTTTGGTATCAATTTAATACTGCGTGGGTGCGTGTATGAATATGCTAGAATCGAAGGAGCGCAGGGTTGTTTTTTTTTATTGATTGTTTCATAGCTATTTGCTGGAGAAGCCGCTATAGTATATGAGCATGGTGTAGACATCGAAGCCCTTATGCCTAAACTCTGGCGTTCAGACTACTACACAGAACTAGAGATACAGGACTTGGCTGCTAAAGAGCGAGCTGAGCCAGGTTATTGCCGCTGGGTCAAAGCTTTTGTGGCCTACCCTTGCAAATAAGTTGGCTCTGTTTTAAACTCAGTCCAAATATTCAACGCAGAGTCAGAGAACGATGAAGATGATCCTAAGGTCGATGTGTGGATGTTGACAGAGCGAATGGTAAGTTAATGGGTGCGCAATTATTGATGATTTCCAATACTGAATGGGTGTGGGAATTAAAATGTAATTGATATTCAGTCCGATCAATAGAAGGGTGTTGCATTTAAATTTCTATATGGGTATTACATTATTGTTGAGTTGTAGTTGAAACAGAGTTTTTGAGAGGAACTGAAATTACTGACTTTTGAAATTGAGAATCAATATCACATACTTCCGCAAATTGAAGTGTATGCAATTGCGAGCAATCTGAAATTTTATATGGACAGTTTTGATGTATTCAATAGATAGTGATTCTGGGTATTGCAGGGGTTTTCCCTGCATCAGGTGGTATCAGAGCCTGGCTCTGTTTTCATTGAAGAATATTTGTTTTGTTTTTAATGAATGCAAGAAGGTTTTGTTGAAGAACTGAAGAAGGTTTTGTTGAAGAAATTATATGCAGCATACACAAGTGAATAGGATTGCAGAAGTGGAAAGAAGACAAGATCTTAGAGGTGAGATGATTTTTTGAAATTTATGATTTAAGTTTATGGTT